>CAJQZJ010000638.1:1644508-1677434 GCA_907164525.1 Lophiomys imhausi | reverse complement strand
GTGTGTGTGTGTGTGTGTGTGTGTGTGTGTGTGTGTGTGTGTGTGAAACTTGCTGGCCTTTTCTGACTTCCCTTTGAGGAACAATAGACCTAAGACTCAAAAAAAAAAAACATGGATCTCATAAAAATTAAGCAGATAAAAAGCATGGAATATTGAGAAGACCTAGACTTGGCCTAAGTTTACCAAATCAAGCAATGAATGTCAACAGGAAGAGAATGGCCAGGTGGACATCAGTCCAGAGACAGTTGGGCCTTTTTTCTTTTTTTTTAAATACTTTATTTTTTTTTCTTCAAGTTACATCTCAGTAACAAACCCCTCCCTATTCCCCCTTCCTATCCCGCCCTTCCACCCTCTTCCCCCCAGAAGTTTCCCCTTTCAGTCCAACAGATGGTTCCTTCTCTTATAACAGTAAATACTATACAAAACAATAGATATAAATATGCCACATTTATGAGAGTAAATTGGCCCAGTATACCTTCCCAATGTCCAGTTTATACATATTTGGCCCCTGACTTTAACATTCTACTATCTAACCAACTCCATGAGTTTAAAGGTCTATATGTGACTCAACATTCATACTATCTTGCAACACACTTTTAAGAGTATCTTCTTAGATCTATAACACCCTCTTGATTCCTAAACAGTTCAAAATTTAACTATGAGACTCAAGCTGTCTATTCTTCAACCACCTCAGAGACCTGAGAGGGATAAATATATTTGCTTATATAGGAAGTGCAGGGCCTGCAGCTTCCAAAACTAAGAAAGAACATACCAATGACTGCCTGGACAGTTCCCATTTTCTCTCCATACATTCCAGCATCAATCTTCAGCCTTTGGGTCCTGTTTCTCTGACAGACATTTGTTGTAGAGCAGGGATTATCAAGGACTACCTACCCTGTCTTGGCAGAGTTAGGCTGTCGACTTCCCTGCTACCAAGTTTTGTCCTTTTTGGACAGCAGTCTGTCTGCAGTTGGTGCAAGGGGTTTTTTCATGCCAAGAGAAAGGCTTGCCACTAATTCAACCATCTTACAGTGGAGGTTCTTCGATGCTTATCTTCTACTTGGAGTAGAATAGGGGGTGCTGTGAGGCGCTGATATGTCTCGATATCAAAAAAATCTTGACTTAAGATAACATCTTTGAATGCCATATTCTGCAGATCTCTAGGGGTTTTTGAAGATGCCCTATCCATCTCTTGTATTTAGATAAGCAAATGTTGCTTGTCTCTTAGCAACTTGATTGCTGGGTAGTTTAGAGAATATCTGTGATAGACTGTCATAGTAGCTAACAAAGTGACATGTTTTCATGACTAGGAGTTTGTTTTAACTATCCTAGACCATTTTAGACGGTTGGTATCAAGAGGTCAGAGCTTCACATTTTACTTTTAAGTATCTCTAGGTATGATACCATTAGGAAGCGTTACCTTTAAATTTGTGTTTGGGTGAAACGTTCTGTAGATATCTGTTAGGTCCATTTGTTTCATGATCTCTGTTAGACTCAATATTTCTCTGTTTGTCTTCTGTCTTGATGATCTGTCCTTTGCTGTGAGTGGGGTGTTGAAGTCTCCCACTACTAATGTGTTGTGATCGATGTGCGCTTTAAGTTTTAGAAGTGTTTCTTTTACGAAACTAGGTGCCTTTGTATTTGGGGCATAGATGTTCAGTATTGAGATTTCCTCTTGATGAATATTCCCTTTAATGAGATTATAGTGCCCTTCTTTGTCTTTCTTCATTAACTTCAGTTGGAAGTCTGTTTTGTTTGATATTAGGATGGCTACTCCAGCTTGCTTCCTGGGTCCATTTGCTTAGAAAACCTTTTCCCAGCCCTTTACTCTGAGGCAGTGTCTGTCTTTTGTAGTTAGATGTGTCTCTTGTATACAGCATAAGGAAGGGTCTTGCTTGTGGATCCACTCTGTAAACCTATGTCTTTTTATTGGGGAGTTGAGACCATTGATGTTGATGGATATTAGTGACCTGGGGTTGTTATTTCCCATTAGTTTGGTATAGGTGGTGGTCCTGTGCCTCTTTTGGTTTAGTTGCTGATGGGTTTTCTATTCCCTTTGTTTTCTTGGGTGGAGTTTTCTTCTCTGGGTTGGGATTTTCCTTCTAGGATTTTCTGTAGGGCTGGGTTTGTGGGGAGATATTGTTTAAATTTGATTTTGTCATGGAATATCTTGTTTTCTCCATCTATGTTGATAGAGAGTTTTGCTGGGTAAAGTAGTCTGGCTGGGCACCTATGATCTCTCCGGACTTGTAGTATATCTGACCAGGCCCTTCTAGCTTTTAACGTTTCTGGGGAGAAGTCAGGTGTAATTCTGATGGGTCTGCCATTGTATGTGACTTGACCTTTTTCTCTTACAGCTTTTAATCTTCTTTCTTTGTTCTGTACATTTGGTGTTTCAATTATTATGTGGCGAGAGGAGTTTCTTTTCTGGTCTAATCTGTTTGGTGTTCTGTAAGCCTCTTGGATTTTTATTGGCATCTCTTTTTTCAGGTTTGGGAAGTTTTCCTCTATGATTTTGTTGAAGATATTTCCTGGACCTTGGAGTCGGGAGTCCTCTCTTTCCTCTATACCTATAATTCTTAGGTTCCATCTTTTCATTGAGTCCCTGATTTCTTGGATGTTGTGGGTGAGAGATTTTTTAGCCTTCTCATTTTCTTTGGATGTTGTACTGATTTCTTCCACTGAATCTTCCATGCCTGAGATCCTGTCTTCCATCTCTTGCATCCTATTGTTGATACTCACATCCGTAGTTCCTGTTCTCTTCCCTTGGTTCTCCACTTCCTCTTTTAACTCTGACTGTGTTTTCTTTATTGTTTCTATTTCTATTTTCATGTCTTGTATGGTTTTGTTCGTTTTGTACATTTCCTTCTCCAGCTTGCTTGTTTTTGTATGAAAATCTTTCATGGATTTTTCCTTTTCCTGTTCAAGCTCTGTCACCTTGGCTTGGAGCTCTTTAATGATGTTGTTCCTTGTTTTGATTTGTAGAATTGTGGCTTCTTTGAATTCCTTCATAGATTTAAGTTCTTTTTGCAGGGACTCTATCACTTTCCATAATGCAGAATTGTCAACATTTTCATGTGTTTCTGTTGGTGTGTGGTCATCTGAATTGGATGAGCTAGGATGATTCTGCTTTGTTGGAGTCATAATTCCTTGATTTCTATTTTTTTTGACCTTTTACCATTGGATGCATTTAGCTGTCTGTTTTCTGTGCTTGGAACCACAGTGGATGATTTGGTGCAGGGGACGAGTTACTTGGCTATCTGTCGTTGCTTACAGGGGGATTTCAAGGTCACTGTGGTTTTAATCGCCTGAGGCACTGTGAGCTGGTGCAGCCTATTCCCAGGTTGTGAGTAATGGACCAGGATTGTTTCACTGCTCCCAATTCAGACTTCTCTATGTTGCACTCTGAGTTATCAGCCTGTAACGATTCTGATGGTATGGGCCTGTTTGCCCAGGCACAGATTCTGTGGGCTTTGTTTGTTGTCACAGAGGCTGACAGGGTCTGGCTCCACACCTAATATGTCTGGATTTTCCAGGATACAGCTATGGTCCCGATTTCTGGTTTCTCTCTAGGCTTCTTGCCACAGGGCTGGCCTCTGTGCCTGATTCCCTTCCTGTCTGCACCGCCGCGGGTCCCCCTCCCTGGCTGCTAGGCCGTGGGTACTCCAAGCCCCGGATCCTCCGGCTACCTGAGTGGACCTCTCGTCCTAGCAGCTCAGCCGTGGGTGCACGGATCCCTGGCCCCGCCCACGCCTGTCTCTCTCCCCAGATGACCTGCCGTGGGTTCGCGGGGATTTGGCCCTGCCAGCCGTGCTCCCTCCCCAGCTGCGCTGCTGTAAGTGCGCAGGATTTGGCCCCTCCCACCCGCCTTTGTGTTCCCAGCTTCCCGCGATCTCTTGGAACCTCCCGCCCTCCGCTTCACAAGCGGCTGCGCACCACCCGCTGAGCCCCCTGTTTGTTCCTTGCTAAGCCTTCCACTATCTCGCAAAGTTTTTTAAGTGGGTATAAGTTCTACCTGAGGTGTGGGGAGCCCAATAGGCCAGCGATCTATGGCCAAGTGGTCATTGATTCTGCCTGATGTAAGTTGGGATCGATCTTACCAGGCGTCTCGCCAAATGGGAGTTCCCGAATCCTGGGCTTAGTGGCTTCCATGTGTGTGAGAGATGGGGAGAGAGCTTTGCCCTGGGACTTTTAACAGTCCCTTGGCAGCTGTGAGTGTTCGGGGGGGGGGTCTAGCCCCTCTGGTTTTTGCACAGTGCCCAATAACTCTTGTGTTTTTTATGGCTCTTTTTTCCCCCGCATTCAAAATGCGTCAGTGTAGGTCGCCGCCATCTTGGCCCGCCGTGGCATCCACATTCTTAAAGGAAACATTACTAATGCTAAATCACATGTTGAACACCACACATTATAGTGGGAGACTTCAACATCCCACTCTTACCAGTGGACAGATCATTGAGACAGGGAAATAATGAAACTGACATTATGAATCAGATGGACCTAACATATCTACAGAACATTGCACCCAAACACAAAAGAATATACCTTCTCAGCACCTAACGGAACCTTCTCCAAAATTGACCATATAGTTGATCACAAAGCAAGTCTCAACTGATACAAGAAATAACCCCTTTGTATCTTATCAGATCACCATGCATTAAAACTGAACTTCAACAATAGAAAGCCTACAAACTCATGGAAATCAAACAATTTTCTACTTAATGACCACTGGGTCAAGGAAGGAATAAAGAAACTAAAGACTTTCTAGAATTCAATGAAAATGAAGGCACAGCATAGCCAAACTTATGGTACTTCTGCTTGTTTGGAAAACTGGGTGGGAGAGGGCATATTGTAGGGGAACAGGAGGGATCAAGTGTAGGGAGGATGGAGGGGAAGAGAAATGGAAGAGAGAATGGAAATCGGTGTAGGGGTGCATCTCACGGATGAGCCAGAAACCTCGGAAAAGGGAAACTCCCAGCAATCTATGAGGATGATGAGAGCTAAGAACTCCAGCAAGAGAGGATATGGAACCTGAGATGGCTACCTCCTGTAACCAGACAAGACATCCAGTGGAGGGATGGTACACCAACTTACTCACAAACCCTTAGACTCAAAATTTGTACAAGGATAAAGATGGAACAGAAATTGAGGGATTGACCAACCATGACCAGCCCAACTTGAGATCCATCCCATGAGAGAAAGCCAACCTCTGACACTATTAATGATATTCTGTTATACTTTACAGACAGTAGCCTAACATAACTGACCTCTGAGAGGTTTCACTTAACAGCTGATGGAAACAGATACAGAGACCCACAACCAAACATTAGGTGAAGCCTTGGGATCCTTATGTTAGAGGGGAAGGAAGGATTGAAGGAGCCAGAGAGATCAAGGGCACCACAAGAAAACTTACAGAATCAACTAACCTGGCCCATAAGGGCTCACAGAGACTGAACCACCAAACAAAGAGCATGCATGAGATGGACCTAGACCCCCACACATATATAACAGATGTGCAGCTTGTTGTTCATTTGGATCCCCTAACAGTTGAAGCAGGGACTTTCTCTTACTTTGTTGCCTGGCTTTCGATCCCTTTCACCTAACTGGGCCTAGTCCTAATGTAACTTGATATGTCAAGGCAGGTTGATATCCATGGGAGGCCTCTCTTTCTCTGAGGAGAAAAGGAGGGAAAAATGAGAAGAAAGGAGGTGTGAAGGAGGGACTGGGAGGAGAGGAAGGAGGGGGAGGCTGCAATTGGGATGTAAAGTAAATAAATTAATTAAATGGAAGAAAAAGTGTATAGATGTATTTGGATGGTTTCATTCCTGGGGCATATGCATTTTCTTTTATTTCATTTTAATTTCTTGGTAATAAACAGTTTTCAAGACAAAAACTTTAATCTAAATTTTCTATCATGTCAACTACTTAGGCTTATTCACAAAGATAAATATATGACATTTATATGGAAGATTAAATAAAATGGGCGTGACCTATACATCATTAGTAACTGGTACTAGAAGGATTGTAGAAAACCAATTTAATTCATAGTTTTATATGTATCCAAATTAAATGAAATCGAAGACATGAGACGAAAAAAATTGAATGTTTCAGAAAAATATGCACAGTATGCTTCTGTGTCAAAAAGATAGGAATTGATTAGCAGACACATGTGCAGCCCACTATCTCTTCACATAACTGCAGAGGGGATGCCGCCACTTCAGAGCATGGTTTTGCTAGGATGAGATAAAAATGGATAATTTTCCTCATTCTACCAAATACTTTAGAATTTAAATTTTAAAGAGAAACATGATCTTGTCCCGGGTTTCTACTGATGAACCCGCTGAGTGGCTGGGAAGTATCTTCAACAATCTCTAGGGGATTTGGGTACAATTAGTCATCTGTCAGGAACCATCACTACCCCGTAGTCCTGGTAACTACAGCAAACATACATCGATGGGTGGATTTGAAACACACTCTTACAGTGAAGAACAAACTGGGAAGGTAGAATTCCAAATTACTTCATAGAAAATAGAGTTCATGTAGACTAGAGAATTAGAAAGAAATGGTTTCATTCCACACTAGAAAGTTTTTCCTGTGGAAACACATGACGGCCACAAGAACTGTGTGTGAATGACAGTCTTAGAAACAGTTGTACAAGAATGTAAATGTATCTCCTTGAGACCTTCTGTCTCACGGGTGAAAAAAAGGAAGCGATGGACTTTCAGTGACTTTTCTTGACCCAACTGGAGGCATGTCAATGCTAGGACCCTGGATCCTACTGCTCACCTGGTCACGATGTAACCACGGATGCTACAACTGCAAAAACCCGCAAGACGAGCTGTGTTTTAGAAGTATAATTATTTCAGTAAAACTGTGTCATAAAATAACTGAGAGTAGACTGTGTGTAGGTTATGGCTCTTAGGAAAAGAGAGAACAAATTCTACCCAGAGGAAAAGCAAACTGTAGAGACATAAGAGAAAGTAGATAGGCTATGTAAGCTTTCTTCATGGCTAGTATTTAATTTTTAAGATTCAAGCTATGGCTTAGAAAGAGAAATACAGTGCAGTGTAGTAAAATGAGGGCAAAATGTGCTTAAGCTAACAGTGAACAGATATTAGACAAGAGCTTCCTATACACACTTAGAGGTTGTACTAAATTTTCATCAGAAAACCAAGCATTAATGACCTCAATGGAGAGAATTATGATTATTATGAAGAAGCAAATCTCATAGAATGTATTAGACTTAGCTTAGTGTATAATTTCTTTACAAATTATTTATTTTTAATTTAATGTGTATAGGTGTTTTGGTTGCATGCATCTATGTGTAACAGGTTTGTGTGTGTGTGTGTGTGTGTGTCTGCTGCTCAAAGAAGCCAGTAGAGGGTGTTGGATCCCCTACAACTTGAGTTAGATGGTTGTGTGTGTGGTGGGAATTGAACCCTGGCCCTCTGGAAGGGCAGAAAGTACTCTTAATTGCTGAGCTGTCTCTCCATACCCTGCCTGTAATTACTTTTCAAAATTCTTTGAAATTATATTTATTTATTATGTGTGTGTGCACATGCACACTCCATGGCACACATATGTAGGTCAAGGGACACCTGTTGGAGTTGGTTCTTTTCTACCTGTTGTTTCCAGAGACTGAACTGAGGCCATTAGGCTCCGCCTAATGAGCTGGCTTGCTGGTTCTTATTTGTGATTTCATTGGCCTTCATCAAATCTTTCTAGAACCAATTAGAAGGAATAAACTGGAGCGAGAGTTTTATCCTGTGATTTTTTTTTCAATATGAATTTTTCCTTTCATTTACTCTAAAATCCTGGCAAGAGCAACATAGGGAAATCATAGTTGGACCAGTAAACAATTACAGGATGCAGTCCACTGTTGTGGGAAAGTCACATGGCAGAATCACGAGGCAGCTGGTCAATCATGCAGTGTTTGCAGCCGGGAGGCCGAGAACAATGGACACTGTGGCTCTTTTTACTTCCCCCTTTTACTTCGTTCTGGGATTCCAGCCACAGGGTGGTGCCACCTAAGTGAGCTTGGGTCTTCTTTGCTCTAATAGACCTTTCTGGAAACACACTCATAGACACATCCAAAAATGTGTTATCATGGAGATTCTAAGTCCCATCACATTGACAGATTAGTCAGTCCACATACTTTCTTTCTGTTCGATGGATTATTTCATTTTGGTGCACATATATCAAATAACCACATTATAGGTTGGCATTTTTTCCATGAGAGTTAAATAGTAAGCGTTTTAGACTCTACCACACAATTCCCCAAATCAGCCTTGCATCTCATTGTCTCTAGCTTGGGAACTCTCTAGCATGGGGCCTCTCGGGCTTCACCCACTTTGTCCTTAAATAGAGTCTCTCCTGGTTCCACCTGGCTTCAGCCTAATCTGGGCTCCACCCACTTCATAAGGCTGTTAGCAGCTGAAAACAATGCCAGGCCATAAACCTTGTTTTTAGTCCATATGCTGCTATGCCAAGTGCCCACAGCCAAGTTGATCTTCATGCCCCGTATTAAGAGACTGTATCAGAAGTGCCTAGATATTCACTAAATCTAATTTATATTAATCTAACTCCCCTTACAAGCTTGAGTCACATACTCTGTGGAATCTCATGCTTGTCTTTCTGCTCAGGTGTTATGTTGTTTTATAAAAAACTAATATAATTCCAGTCGTTCAATTTTACCAATGAAGACTCAGGAGGCAGATGCTGGAATGAAAACCTGCTAGCTCAGAGAGGCAGAGAAAACACCCAGCTGATGTTCCTTTTCCACCAACGTCCTAGCCAAAAGCTCTAAGATAAAAAGCCCAGAAGAACCTAGAGGAAGAAGCCTAGAAGGAGAAAACCCAAAGGAAGAAGAATTCTGAAAAACTCTCTGAAGGAGAAAGAACTCCAAAAGAGAAAACCTCTGAGCCAAAATTCCTTCTCTATGTTGTCTTAAGTACCCCAGATCAATCGCTCCCCTTTCTGCTTAATTCCTATTAGCTGGTTTCTTGCTCCACCTCTTGATCTAGGTTTAACTTTATTTAATCCAGAGTACAGAAAGCTCTTGGATTAAAGGTGTGTGTTTAAAGGTGAGCCACCTCATAGCCATTTGTTTGTGATAAACAGAAAGTTCTAGGATTAAAGGATGAGCCATCCCATAACAGATTTTTCAATTCACAATCTAGGGATTCACAATGTGATAAATGTTCTGCGACAGTGTTGTCCCTAGTTCCAAGTAAATCTGTAGCATGTTTCCTTTTGGTTTTGTCTATGAGGTAATATCAGAAACAGGGGAGGGGAGATGGAAAGATATCAAACAACCTTTCTATTGCTAGATTTACATATTTAAATATTTTCTTGAATGACGTATTTAGCCGGCAAATTAATAGTTATATCGGTAGTTTTCAAACAATTTCAAGTCTGAGGCAAAGAAGTTTTGCCTGCTTGCTTGCTACTGAGGGTGGGTGGATTTTAAGACATATCTGTGCATTACTTGGATTAAAAATCGTGAGGTTGAAATTGAATAGTCCTGCTGGGGACTAGAAGAGTTGGCCAGGTAGGTGGGGCTGTCCTTGGGGTAAAGAATGGGTCCCCTATCCGCTGAGTCTTGAGTTTCAACTTAATTTTGCCAACCTACCAAACAATCAAGACAAAAGATAAGAACTTCAATGACTCCCAGGAAACCTTTGAAAGTTTTCTTAAAGATATCATCAACCACAATGAGTCTTTGAAAGAAGACATTTCTGTGAGTCTTTGAGTTCCCTTGGGGGAGGCCATGTTTCTTCATTTGTATGTGAAGAGGATGTGCCCTATGAAAAGTCATTACTCCTGCCAAAATCGATTGTATCATATTTCAGTTGTGTGGTATTTGGGAGATTCCTTTCCTCCCTATTAGCCAATGGCATCACTAAACACTAGGGCTTGAAATATTACCAGATATCCCACAGGCATTTTGGAGATATTAAATAATGTATATGCATTAAAACTGTAAAAGAACAATGCATATATTAATCTCCAAAGAAAGCCAATGAAAAGATGAATCAAGCAGTACTTTTCTATTCAAATATAAAGCACCAAATTACCAACTGAGTCAGCAGATTCAGATAAGACATTTACTATTTATTTACTTTTTACAGCAAGAGCTAGATAGCAGCTAATAGTTCAGCTGTCATCAAAGATGGGGTTGGAGATCTGCAGAATAATGCAAATTCATTTTAATTTGAACTAAAGTACACAATCAGCATCACCACAGAGATGTCTCAGGGGCTAAATTTTATTAAAATATTTGTTTTTATATCCCTTCAAATGTGAAACATTTTTCCTATTATAAACTTTTTATACTTAAAAAAGGAAAGAAGGAAAATGTAAGTATTCAAACAAGAGCTGTGGCCCAGTGAAGTGCATCTTTGTGTGGGGCCTGTCCTTTGTCAACAATCACAGCACCCTGGGGGGCTGTCAGTTAGAGTTAGCATCCAAGAATGAGCTGGATTTATACCCCACTGATTTATGGCCTTTACAGCTGCCGATATATCTTTTTAAGGTTAATTTTATTTTTACTAGAGATCTCCCTTACCATCCAAAATTGAGTTGTTGGCTTTATTTAAAATTGACTTCGTCCTGGGGACTGGAGAGCTGGTTCAGTGGTTAAGTACCCTTACTGCTCTTGGCAGAAGACTAAGGTTCAGCTCCTAATACCCCTATGGCAGCTGACAGCCTTCTGTAACTCTGACTCCAGGGGATATGACCCGCTTGGCTGGCCTCGTTGAGCTACCATATATGGTATATATATATATATATGCATGATATACCACCAGACAAAACATAACATATAAAATAAAAATAAATAAATCGAAAACTGTCATATGAGGCTGGAGAGAAGGCTTAGTGGTTTGACTCCAAGCACCCATAATAGATGGCTCACAAGTATCTGTAACTCCAGTTCCAGGGAATTGGACCCCCACTGGCCTCTGGGGGCACTAGTACGTATATGGCACACATGAACTCACGTAGGTACCATACACACAAATAAATATTTAAAAAATAAGTTAAAATTGACTGCTCATTAACTGAACAGAATTGACCTTTGCAGTTTCCAGGTGAATGCAGTATGGGCGGAATTTGGGCTGTGTGAAATTGGAAGTGCAACTGTTTGGGACAAAATCACAGTGGGTGGTTTCAGTTAGATGTAAAAACATGCAGAGTTCCAAGAATGTTTCCCAAGGAATGTCCTTGCTGCAGACTCTCAGGGGTGCTGCTCCTGCTTGTGGAGGGAGATAGCAGGGACATGGCAATTGGGCCCAATGAGAAAGAACTACACAGAATTACAGCTGTGACAGCTGAGGACAAGCTCGAGTGGCCTTTAGGTTCCTCAGGCATAAGGGCAAAGTGGGGGAAAGAGAGCTCTTGAATATTGGTAAGACTTCATTTTAATGAATTCAGGGGAGAGAGAAGCAGCTTTGTTACACTCCAATCATGTTTAAATGGAGCCTTACTAAGCAGAGTGTGGAGGAGGTGCTATTTACTTGATTTAATTTATCTAAACAAAAGAGGCATTCCATTTCCATGTCCTAATTTAGTTTTTTTCATAAACAACATTTAATTTTAATGTTCTCTTTGTTCTTTACTACCCTGAGGTACCTGCCTTTGAGATATTCAATCCCTGTCTCCAAGTTATGGCAATTTCCTTGCTCTCATTCCTTCCCAACCCTGTACACTCCTTGGAGACACTCACATAACAATACTGTAACCATGGACAGCACCAATTCTGAACCGCGGCAGTGTTTTCATTAAGGAGATCAACTGCTGTGTGGACAGGGACTTGAGAACACATCTGTTCCACAGCATTTTCATTTCATATAATTTTCTGAAGCCATCCTGACAAGGTATCATTCTTATAAGCCATCCCCAAAGACACGGAAATAGTTTTGCTCAACAGAACTCTAAGCTGAAATGTTGTTGATGACCACCGGAGTCTGCCGGCATCCGCTCACTGCCTTCCAGAGGTGAAGATGGACTCTGAGTGACTGGAGCTTTGTGCTTTGCTCTTTCCATGTTGTGGGGTTGGCCTTTTGGGTGTTCCTTGCTCTTCTCTCTTGAGCAGCAAGAGTATTGGTGTTGGTTAAGAAGAAAATCTATGATTGGGCCATCATTACTTACCCCACTGAAACTTGGATACACTGATTTCACTTTATAAATTATGCCCAGCTGGCATCACAAATTTCAAGAACACAGATACTAATGGCTCGATACCTCTTCCATTGGTGTGTTTATTGGGTAGGTCAGCATGTGTCTTAGGGTTTCTACTGCTGTGAAGAGACACTATGACCATGGCAACTCTTACAAGGAAAACATTTAATTGTAGGATGGCTTACAGTTCAGAGGTTTAGTCCGTTGTCCTCGTAGCAGGAAGCATGGCAGCATACAAGCAAACATGGTGCTGGAGAAGTAGCTGAGAGTTGTACATCTGGATCCAAAGGCTCAGGAAGGCCAAGTGAGCCACTGAGTCTGGCTTGATCTTCTTAAACCTCAAAGCCCACCCCTTGTGGTACACTTCCTTCAACAACAACATGGCCACACCTACTCCACAAAGCCACTCTTCCTAATAGTATCACTTCCTATGAACCTCTGGGGACCATTTTTATTCAGACCATCACAGCATGATTCCCTGGATAATATATATCTATTGTCTCTTTCCAAAGTCTTATAAGTGTTTATATTTTAGACCAAGGGCAAATACAAGTGTCTCTGTTCCAGGCTTTCAGATGAATAAATGAATAAAATACTTCAGAGCCAAAATGTTTTATGTCTTCCTGGAAGTAGCTCCTGAGTGATTACTACAAGAGGAAACTTGGCTATTGTGGCTCTCAATTAAGCCTTTCAAATGGGTTCTAGCTGTTTCAGTGCCAATCTCCCTTTCAAGGGTGATATGTAGAGACATTTTGGTTATTAGATGTTGAGGGTCTAGTCGGTCCAGGCTGCAATGCTGCTAATTTTCCTTGAATGCACACACATCCCTATGCAGCAATGAAGGATTCATACAAAACTATTGGTGGTTCAGGGCTTGAGAAACCATGGGGATTAGATGAAAGGCTTGTTTGAATCTTGACAGATAAAAGGCTGAATAATTCTAATACAAAGTAGTGGATATAATGTAGCTATTGATGGTTGATTAGAGCTGTGTGTATTTCATTGCAGGACTTGCTCATGACATATTAAGCGAATAAAGCTAAGTATCAAGTGACGATGAGAATTCTAATTATTGACAATTTACTCTGCTCAGGCTTTGTGTAGAGCTGCAGTGACAGCCTCCTGTTTAATTATTTCAGGAATAGTAGGTGAGCATTGCTTCTAGTCCTATCTTATAAATGAGGTAGCTGACTCTTGGAAAAGTTAGAAAAAAAATGTTTAAAGCTGCTTGTGTGGTAAGGCCTAGGAAACAGTGATACGATAACCAAAGATTTTATAAACATCGGTAGTCCCCTCTGACCCATCTCTAATTCTGATTTTAATTCTTAAAGAAATCCCCTTTTGATTAACTTAGAGTAGATAATTGAAAGTCTGCCCAGCTAAGGGCTAAGCGTTAAAATATTAAAAAAAAAAAAAAAAGAAATCCCCTTTGAATTACAACTTAGTGACGTGACTCAGAAACATTAGGTGGCATTTATTTCCAATGAACATATTACGGTGGTCACTTCTTTCTCTTCCAGTCACTTCTCTGTTACTATAGTTCTATTGGATGCCATTTTAAACAGTAGCTCATTCTCTCATTCCATAAACTAAACCACAGGCATCCCCTCTGTATTTCTGTGTCTTACTCTCCTGACTGTCCCTCTATGTGATTCTTTTCTTACCGTATCCAGGATCTTAACACTTAAGTGGCTTCACAAGCACCTCTGGTCTTTGAAAAGTTGAAAATTACTACCTGGAGTTTGCATAGTTGGAATGATGGATTGTCTCTGCACATGTAAAATGGTCAGGGGCTTGGATTATAGTTTCTTTTCTCTAGCACCGCTGTCCCCAGCCTCGAACCTTTGTGGATAATTAGGGTACAGATACATGGATGTAATTCTTCTGTATAAAGATCATTATTAGTGATTCTCCTATTTTAATCCCAGGTTCACTATGCATCCAGGTTCTTTCTGAATTCCAAAGAATCTATCTTCTCCAACCCCCTCTGCAATCCCTTCCTAACCTTTGAAAGTTCTATCACAATATGCAACTATTCTTCACCAAATCTTTCTTTTTATTAATATCTTATTTGCTCAAAGTTTCAATTGGTTCAATGAACAACAACAACAAAAAAAATGCATGATATAAATCTAGACTCCAGAAAGGAGTTTGGAAGGATTTCTTCCCCCCATCATGGCTCCAGCATGGCCTCTCAACTAAGAGAAACAGTTGCTAATCCTTGAAGACCCCTCTATGTGAATTGACAGCCACACCTCCTAAGCCCGTTGCTCTTGGCAACCACTAAAGTAGAAGAATGTCCTCTTAAGAGAGCAGCATGGCTTTTCCGGAGCTTCCCATGTCTAGGAGGGGAGTCTGTGAGGTAGGAGCTTGGGCATCCACTGTGTATCCATCTGACCTTGGGCTGATCCCTTTTTAATCCATGTTAAGGCTAAAAGTGAAGGGGAGTCAAGGGGACAGGACATACTGGTCATCTTTTCATGTGTTAACTCTGTGGGTCTGAGTCATTTAGGCTGAGAGCCAGGGTGTCCTTATGTAGGTGTTGGTGGGAGGGAATGGGAACATGAACTAGAAAGGTCTCTGGTTCCACATCTCTGGAAGACACCCACGAAAACATCTCAGACTTCCTGTCTATGTTTGAGTGCTGACCTGTGAAAAGATGACCCATGGAGTGTCTTCAAAGTGTGACTTCTTCCCATTTTCCAGCTGATGACCCAGGTTAACTGGAGCTCACTTCTGAGCCAGAAGCAGTGCACAGTGGAAGACAGCGTTTCTACTCTTACAAATCTCATGACTCCAGCTGACCTTGAAAAGCTAGTGGGAATGCGTTCACTTTGTATTCAGAAAGAATTTTAAGGTTTCTTATTATATAGGGCCTCTTTCTTCCATTCAGGAAATGACAGTACTCCAGTTGGGTTTTTTTTTCTTTTTTAGGACAAAGCAGTGATTTGTCCGCTAGTTCATATGCTAGCTAACAATTAGAAACCTGTTCAAAACTAGAAACAGACAAACAGAAAAAAATTAACATAAAAATAGATTTGAAAATAAAATATTATGGTTTGAAAATATGGACCATGTACCCACTAAGGGGAGTCCCTGGTCCTGGGAGCAACAGAGGGAAGGATTCTTTTTATGTTTATTGGCAGAGCCAGTGACTACCTGGGAAGAGGAGGGCACTGCCGAGAATGGTGACTGACAGGTATGCAAGGCCATTTGCCATTTGAGCCTCAGCTGAGGATAATTCTAGCACACTCATGGTCTCACCTTACGCTCAGTTATTGCTTGAAGTCCCCAGCAGGAGCTTCCTCACAGCATGTGGGTCCCCTTGTGCTTTTTTAGTTACACATTTTCTCTTCTTCTAGTTTGCTTTCTACTACGGTGACAAAGCATGCAGACCAAAAGCAACGTGGGGAGGAAAGGGCTTTGTTATTGTTGTTATTATTATTATTTTTAGCTTACACTTCCAGGTCACAGTCCTTCACAGAGGGAAATCAGGAAAGAACCTAAAGCAGAAACCATGGAGCAAACCGCTTGTGGGCTTCTTGAGTGTGCAAACATGTGTCTTTCTGTGTGTATATGTGGTTCTTGTGCTTTTTTATTTGGCTCTTTTTCTTTGTTTGTTTCGTCCTATTGCAATTTATTTTATTTCCATTTCTTATACGCCTGCTTATTTTCTAACAAGAGACAGAGAGGGTGTGGATATGGGTGGAGGGGAGGTAAGGAAGAACTGGGAGGAATATTGGGAGGGAGAATTGTAATCAGAATATATTGTATGAAAAAAACTATTTTCAATAAAAAGAAAACAGAGAGACACAAGAAAGCTCTCTGTCCTTCTGCATGTATGTGCTGTCCTTCTGCATGTGTGTGCTGTTCTTCTGTATGCATGTGCCAAGAAAAGACAGTCGTTGCACACATCTGAAGAGTGAACTTGTAAGGAACTCAACTGAGCCCCCAGAACCATGAAAGATAACTGCAGACATCCAGTGCATAGAAAGGTGCTTGGCGCATGAGCTGCCCAGAATCTTCAGGATGCTCTATGATCCCCCTGCACCTTACAACGCCTGTCTCTGCATGTCAGTGGCCACGAGTGCCAACGAGTAGTAGTGAGTTCTGAATCCTCTCTAAGCCAACGGCAGCTTGAGAGTGAGGAGAGCTTTGCCATGTTTTGTTCCCCCAGCACTTTAGGATTTTATATGCATTGTCTCCTTTGTATTAGATTACTTTCAATTTGGGAGATCTAAAGCAGTACCCTAAGCGATATGATTATATGTTTTATTTTTCTCTTGGAAAATGGACAGAGCAGTGGCATGGTGATCTTCCTCATTAGCTTTTGTGGATGTGAATTGTGTGTGGACAAAGTTTTCAGTATAGGGCTTTAAAATGCACATTTGCTAACTTTAAGAGCTGGGAGGACATGATTCTCCACTTTGGCTGCTTGCTCATTTGGAGCCATCTCAGCGATTTTTGAAAGCATGCATGCTCTATCCTAGGCTAAACTGAAATTTATGGCTTTTCACCATCAGATATTAAAATGTAAAATTTACTATTTGTATATATGCACCTTTTCTGTTTTGCATCCCTTCTCATCTTTGATGTGCCTGGGCTTGTCATACAGTCTCCAAAGGGGTGTATAAATATTACAGGCTGTCTTTGCATACTGTTTCTGGGCTTCCTTATAACTTTTCTCAAACTCCCATATGTGTACAGACCACCTATAAGACTTGCTAAAACACAAAGTATGATTAAGAGTATCTGGTGGAGCCAAGATTCCACATATCCCCCAAGATGCCAGCTGGAATCCTCTGCATATATCAGTCAGTCTCGCTTTCCTGTTTCTAGGTTTTCATTTCTCTCTTTCATTAGCATTGCCCTTTTTCCTCACTTGCTTGTCTTGAACTTTGGCTCCTGATGTCTGTGTAGTCTAACTGATAACTATGTTCTGACTTCTTTCTCACCAAACACTCATATGCAGAAGTTTGAGTGTAACCCTTTGCTTCTTCACACCTTGCCAAGGCTACTAGTCACCTCACCCAGTGACCATCCTGGACACTGTCACTCCCAAACAGGCCAGTTGTTTTCAGAAACCTTCAGTAGAAGGAAGGCAGTGCTCAGCCTCAGCAAACACGGCTATGGATATTTTTGTGTCCTTATTCTATCACTGTTCTTAACCCTACTTGCAGAATTAGATCTACCTGGGGAACTTTTGAAAAATAGCTAGTAGCCAAGGATGTTGTCACACGGCTGTAATCCCAGCTGCTTAGAAATGACCTGAGACAGGAAAATAACTAGAATCCAGCCAGGCATTAGAGTCCATCCTGGGCAATATAGTGAGAATTTGTGTCTTAAAATAAAAGGGTTGGGCATGCTGATGTGCATGTTCAAAATCCTAATACTTAAGGGGCAGGGGTAAGAGTTTTAGAGTTCAAGGTTTTTCCTGGCTATGTACGGAGTTTGAGGCCAACTTGGATTAAATAGTGAGAACCTGTTTCAAAATAATCAAACAAAACCAAATAAAATAGAAAGAAAAGCATCAACTGCCCAGGAAGTGTCACTGGAAATCCTGTAGGAAAAAAACAAACAAACAGCTCAAACAAAAAACAAAAAAACCAACCAATCAATAAGCCAACCAACCCCCCTCCCAAAAAAAAATGGTCTAAGCAGAGACCTTAGCATGGGTTTTAAATAAATAAAAAAAAACATATGTGTGTGTGTGTGTGTATGTATGTGTATGTATGTATATGTGCATGTGTAGTAAGGAGTATGCACACATTACTGAGGTGCCCCGTGAAGCCAGAGGTGTTGGATCCCTTGGAGCTGGAGTTACAGGTGGTTGTGAGCTGCTCCCTGTAAGTGTTGACGACTGAACTCAGGTCCTCTGTAAGAGCAGTAGGGGCTCATAACTGCTGAGCCAACTCTTTAGTCACATCATTAGTCCAGGCTGGCTTTGAACCTGCTATACTCTTGCCTCAGCCTTCCCCACCCCATCTTTCCCGACCCTCCATGTTTTAGGAAATTCTATGGTGTGCTTAGGTTTGAGAATCACTGATCTTTGCAAATATTTAAGATACCACTTATTGCTTTGGCTCATGGATAATGCATTAGCCAGATACAGCTGTGTAATAGACATCCTAAAATCCCACAAACATAAGCTCTTACTGTCTGCTGTGAATCTCTGAGAGCGGCCGGAAACCCTGATGGTACCAGTGTCATTAATATGGACTGACTCTGGCTTAGGATTTAGTTTATCTTGGGTTCATAGGATTTTCATCCAGCAGGGAACCCAGGGCCTTCTGTTCTTGTGGTGATGTATAGCAGAACTGCCATCGATGTGAGTGGAAGAATTTGATGTCTCTGCACGCGCAGGCTGCGGCTGCCATTCTTCTGTTCAAATTCTACTGGCTCAAGTCAGCCTCAGGCTAAAACCAGCATGAACAGACTCAGATCCCATAGCTTGCTTCAGCTTTTTTTCCTGGGCTGAGCTTTCACTGGGAATATTTTGAAGAGAGCTACAAAAAGAGAATGATTCTCATAGCGCATTTCTCTCTAGACTTAGGAAGAATTTAGGAAGTTAATTATTGTTGTCTCCATCACTGAAAGTTAAAATTTAAAACTGATTTATCAAATCATCATTTCTTTATGGATGCATCTGCAAACCTGTATTAGATCCTGAAATAAAAAGGAAACCCAATAACAAAAAGTTGTATTTTGCTTCTCATTGAATATTGATGTTTTTCAAGTATTGCATTGAAATGTTACTTACTTTGGTCACTGGAGTTTTGCCTCCTCCTTGGTTCTGGCCCTGCTCATCACAAATGGATGATGGCTGTGTTTGTGGCTCCAGCGATCTGGCCTTGTTCCTTCCTCCAGGGGCATTGCTGGGGGGTCCCAGGAGTTTTCTTTTTTTCTCCAACTTTTCCCATAAACTCCTTTTCTAGAAAAAAACTCAGAATTCTGTTCTTTTGCCCAGTAAATGTGTTTTTATGACTCAGCTTCCCTCTGCTCTCTGGGTCACTCTCTCCTTTGCAACCCTGCTGACCTCCAGGGGGTCTAGTGGGAAACCCTCTTTATTTCCCCAGTTTCTGAGCTCAGGGAACTGGAGAACTCAGCAGTACACTGAAAGACTTCATCACATGTCCCTTTGCAGGGCACTGGGCCATACGGTAGGTACAAATTAAAAACAGTAGCAACCTAGATATCTAATTATTCCCCAAGGCAATGTGTAAAGCAAGCACACTGATAATCTGGCTCATAAACTTCTTGCTATTCATTTTATGAAACCAGAAGAGAGAACAATGCCTTTGTTTGCTAACCTTTAGGAAGGTGACTTTTGGATCAATGAAGCTAAGAGATCTGGGACAGCCTGGATTGTACATCAGAAAGACAAGGATTTGTATCCTGGATCAATAAGGTATTGCTGTGGGTCTTGAGAAAATGCCTTAACCGCTCCGAATCTCAGCTTTATATGGATACTACTCTTCCTCATGGAGGCAACAGAATTAACAGGATAAATTTCATGGATCACAACTGAACTTGGGAAATTTTAACCGAGAAGTACCCATGTTTTTGGCCTAAAGAAGCTGTTGTTGATTTGAGCACCACAGCTTTCCCAAAGTTTAGCCCTTAAATTTTACTTCATTGTCATACTTCTTCATTGAGTCTCATTTATCTCTAAGTGCCCCAAGGCCTCTGACATGTGCAGCTGTTGCCTGGGTCTGAGGGAGTGCAGATACTGCTCAGGATACCCTGATTGATGGGAGTGATTGGTCTTCATACTCATGGTTCATGGTGCCAGCTTGCTCATCTCTACAGCACCCCGAGCTTTTACCCTTACCCTCCCTGTCCTGGATGCTGCCTCTGCCTTCATACTTGCTAGTCCCCAGTTATGGTAGATTTGTAAACCAGGTGACAATAGCTTGGCACAACGACGAGCACAACTATCTTTCATGACCAAGGAAATCCATTATGTGCACTGTTCACACATGCAACATCTACTTTCCCATGTCCTTACTTCTTGTCTTGGTCCTAAGTGGAAAGAGTGTTAAAATGTCTGGGTTTGGGGTAGAAAAGTGGAATTGCAATAGTGCATACCACTTTGCATGTATGGAAAGGCTTTGGTCCTTTCTCAGTATTGCTGTTATAAAGCTCACCACCAAAAGCAACTAAGTAAAGGTTATTGTTCATCATGAAGGGACATTAGGACAGGAACTCAAGCAGGAACCTGGAGAGAGGAACTCAAGCAGAGCCCATGGAGGAGTACTGCTTACTGGCTTGTTCCACATGACTAGATCAGTTTTATTTTTCATACAAACCTAGGACCACCTGTGCAGGGATGGCACTGCTCATATGATGCTCCTATGACCTTACAGCACAAGATGTTTTATAGCCCTCCACTGTAGTCTGTGCCCTCTCACATCAATTGTCAATCAAGAGAATGCACCATAGATTGCAACAGGTCAATATGATGGATCCATTTTTTCAATTGGGTTACTTCTTCCCAAATGAAAATAGCTTGTGTCAAGGTGACAAAGACAAAACAAAACCTAATCAGAACACTCATCTAGGTTTCCAGTTGCTTTCTGAGATGCAGGACTCCAGTTTTCCTTGATGCCTTTCCTGGCGCTCTAGACATTCCATATCTGCTGTAGTGGTTAAGCAGTTAACAGCACTAAGTAAGATTTAATGTAACTTATTTGTTTGCAGAAAGATAAATACTCTGAAATCATATTAGCACAGGGTGAAAATGCATCAATCCTTGAAGAAGAGTTAGTTATCGCGTGGAAAAATTAAAATGGACAATTGGAGAGAAACTCTGGATGGAATTTAAGGATGTGAGGATGCCACCCTGTAGCTAATATATTCAACTGGCACTGACTGTGTGGAGCTGCTTCCAGCTCAGGGGATTCTCAATGAGAGAAACATACAGATCAGTTCTTTGGCCTTAAGTCATTCTCTAGATGTATAGATCAGAGTACACAGAAGTGAGGTAGGCTGTCACACTGCTTGCACCTCAAGTAGAATCTTACAGTGAAGCAAGGATGTACGTGGAGAACTCTTGCATTGAATCATGTTAGAATAGAGGAATCATAGTATCATCATGGAATGAAGAGCTATTGCAGTCATTGAAATGAATGAAACACATACAACATGTTACTTTCACATAGCACATTTTATAACATCTAATGCTAGAAGGCACAGGAGTGCCATGATGCTTATATTTAAAGATAACAGATAATCAAGCCAAGCTGTGCTTTATGTGAAATTCAGTTGTTTAAGGAAGCTCTAAGGTGTCAGTGTTCTGTAGGGAGTTAGATAAATTAAATTAGATTTAGAAAATATATAGGGGTTTCTGATACTGTCTCTTAATTCAGGGCATGAAGACCATTATCAGCATGTGGACTAAAAACAGGAAACAAACAGGAGACTTAATAAACTGAAAAACAAGGTTGAAGTCAGGAAAAACAGGAAATACTCAATGGACTGAAAAACAAGGTTGTCAGAAAAACAGGAAAGACTTAACGGACTTAAAGAAACAAAGTATCTGGCCTGACATTGTTTTCAGCTGCTAAGTGGGCAGAGCCCAAATTAAGCTGAAACAGAGTTCCTCCTATTTAAGGACAGTGCATGGAGCCCAAAAGAAGAAGAGGTCCCTGATGCTAGAGAGCTCTGAGAGTCCAGCTGAAAAAAGTGCTGGCCATCATTTGATGGCCAGATCTCCCTGAAGCAGAAAGAAGCTGGTGATCAGAGAAAGCCTGAGCAAGACACCAAAACACCAAGGACTAAACCCTGTGGCTCAGCTTTTGCCTAGAGGGGTTTGATCTGTCTGAACAGTGGCCTAAAGGAAACTGTGCCTGGCTTTAAGGACTCTGAGGTAGAGCGGCAGAGTTGCTGATGCGAAGGGGCTGGGGTCTCCCAGAGAGAAGAAAGCATCAAGACTTATTTAAGGTGAGACTGCAATAACCAACTTACCCTGACGAACCTGCATTTGAGAGATCCAGAAAAAGGACTGCTAAGTGCGTTAAAGAATCTACAACAAAGACTGTGTTCCTGATGATTGAGGACCTGCCCCAGAGACTGTATCATTCTAAAAGGTTAGGAAAATAATTATCAATAGGTTTAGTGGATAGGTTAAAGGGGTTGTAGGAATTTATAGGATTAATAGTTAAGAAATTGTTGGTGTTTGTTATAAGTGAAGATAGTAATAAATAAATAAGTGTTAAATAATAATTAAAAAGTTCGGTTACAGGGTTCTATGTAGCTAATCCACTGTGGTCAGAAAGTTAGGTGTGTTCCAAGTGCTTTGGCTCAAGAGACTGGGCTTCTGTAGGCTTATTGGGACATCACTCCATTGGAAGAAAAGCAACATTTGCATTCAGAAGCATAGGGATTGTGCTGGCCTAGGTGGCCTCTACTGTCTTGTGAGAAAAACTTCAGTGCTTCAGAGGTTTGCAGTAGCATTTTCAGTCTGTGCTTTCCCGTGTGTCACATTCACTTTAGGATTGTGACCAATGCACCAGCCATCACCAGAACTGGCCAGATGAAGGCAGACAGGAATGAGACAAAACTGGCATCAACTTAAAACTCTGCTCAGTTACTTTCAGTCACATTTCATTCTCTCTCTCTCTCTCTCTTTCTCTCTCTCTCTCTCTTGTGAAGCTCTACAAAGTGGCCAGAAAGAGAAATCCAGAATAAACATGACCTTACAATGATCATTTACAGAAAGATCTGTACCTTTAATGTACCTTTAAAGGGCTGGAAGAAAAAGAGGTAAATCTTATATAGATTATGTAAATGATAATATAGTCATAGAACATTCGAAGGAATTAATGGAATGTTGTGAACTCTGAAGGGAGTAGAAAGGTAGAAAATAAGAAAGATGAAATCACAAGTTTGTATTTCTTGGGCTGGAGAGATGGCTCAGACTTTGAGAGCACACATTGTTCTTGTATAGGAGTTGAGTTTGGTTCCCAGAACCCATGTCTGGCAACTCAAAGCTGCCTGTAACCATAGATCCAGGGGATCTGACACCTTATTGTGGTCTCTGGACACCTGCACCAATGTGCGCATATCCACACACAGACACACATACATATAAATAAAAATAAATCTTAAAAACTTTAAAAATTACATTTATTTTATACTCCTCTGTTCAAGTGTATTTCTTCTAAAATATGTGGTTTTCTTTTATAAGAAAGTTTTTCTTCTTTCTTTCTTTTTTCTTTCTAGCTTAAGAAACCAAGATACAGAATAAAAAACACTATGAGCCTCAATGAAGAATATATTGGTTCTTAATCTCTATATTGAGACCAGAGCTTGGAATAGTGGGGTGAAGGAAGTGAAAAAATTTCAGAACAGAGAGTAGACAGTCCCCAAGATGGGAAGGATAAGAAGTGCCACCAACATCCAAATCAGGAGGAAGCCTGCATGTCACATAGCACTAGCCATACTTGAGGGTGGCTCTCTGACTTCTCACTAGTGGAACTGCCTAGAAACTCAGACCCTCAGGAGCCATATGACCAGAGAAAGGCATAGGCCGAGTTCATGGAATGGAGATCTGGTAGGGGATCCTCTCTTTTCTCCTGGATCAGTGGAGCTAAACAAATGAGAGAGTCCCTTTGGAGCTAGGGGAGTGAACTATATACACCACACATAGTTAAAAATCTATTTATACCATATTCAGAAATGAAGCTATGTTGGCTCTTGGTAGTTATGAGAGTCTATTTTGAGGCAGGAGCCAAGGGGAAAAATTCAGTGTTTGGACATTGAAATTAGAATTCTAAGTGTGGGAAAGCTGCTATTTGAATTATTTGAGGATGTCAGGGTTATTTTAAAGAAATGGAATGTTTTGGTCAAGGAAGTATATATAGTTTACTTTCAGCTACAAGCCCCTTAATTTCCTGTTGAAAAATGTTTGGACTCATGGTCGGTATGGGCATTATGGATAATACTTATATTTATTATATAATAGATGGTCATCAGAGTTTGAGGAGGAAGTTGGGCTTCTCAATAGAGGTGTTGCAAGAGTACTGTTCAAAGTAAGATGTGTGTTCTGATCACTTGTAGATCTTGTTAAAGTACAGGGTCAGCGGAAAAGCTCAGGGATGGAGTCCTGCATTCTCTTTCCTGTTCGTTACTTAAATGCACCATTGCCAGCAATCTATAGACTGTAATTCCAGATGTGGACACCTCCAGTTATTACACCTCCATACCAGGATGGCATACTTAGAACCAACTGCTATTTTTTTTTTGAGAAAAAACATTAACTTTTTGAAGAAAGTTTGGGACATTTCTCTGAGGTAAAGCAATATGAAAATGCTGCTTAACTCAGAAAATAGGAATTTGAAAAGTGTCATTTTGGTTTCACACCATCTTATTTCTGTGACAGAAAAACTCTTCACCTTCAGAAAAGGGGAGATCAAAAGAGATGTTTTTTTTTTCTTCTATATTGTAGAATGCAATAGGAGATGGGTGAGCACAGACTGCAATTGAGTGTAAATGTTTAGACAGCCATGGCAATCCTTGGATAATAGATCTTTCAGCACCAAGAAAATATATTGTCACTTATACTCAGAGATAATGCCACCAGCCATTCCCAGGATCAGTGCCCATTTCCAGTAATGAGGAAGAATTGACAAAAGTTGTTCCATATGGATTTCTCATGAAAACGCCTAACTGACCAACCAACAGTGAAGACTGTTTTTAAGGTTAAATCCATTTGTTCACTTGAATGCTGAACTGTGACTTTCGTCTCAGGGACACTATGATTCAGTTAAGTTACATCCTCTCACTTTTTTTTTGAATGATTCATTAAACTGAGATAGAGAACCTACTATGTGCTAAGTGGGGTGCCAGGTGCTGAGATACAAGCCATGGAGGGAGCTGTGAGTATCCATGACTGAACAGGATTTTACAGGAAAACAATGACTGAAAAATGCATGATCTTGTCCAGGAGGCTGGGGCGAGGGCAGAACTGAAGGATGCCATTGTAGGAAGCTGAAAATTGTGACCAAAGGCAGATGTATTTTCAAGAAGCCATGTAGGGGTAATAGACAAAAACGACAAGGAAATGAGAAATTTACATAAAATCCATCAAAGTTGCATTATTATGTTCTCATTATTTTTATTGTCCTTTAATTAGGAGTCTAGAAAAAAGTTATTTATTGTTTAAAAAAAGTCTTTAAAAATTTTTATGTGCCTGTGGGCACGAATGTATGAGCATGAATGTGTGTATTCCCATGCAAGTCAGAGATCAGCCTCATGTGTCATTTCTTAGGACAAAGGACTTCAACTCATTGACATATCTAGACTGACTGGCCAGTGAGCCCCAGGGATCTGCCTGTACTTTGTTTCCTGAGCAATAGGGTTACAAGTACATGCCACCACACTTGGCTTCTTTTACATGGGTGCTGGGGATAGAACTCAGGTCCTCATGCTTGTGTGGCAAGTACTTTACCAACTGTGTATCTGCCCAGCCCCAGTTAGGAAATCTTAGACTGATATTTTGGAGGCTTCTTGAATGGGTCATTTCTTTCTTCTCAGACAGATAGGAGCTGCAAACTCTGGCTCAATTAGTATAAAGCAATGTTGAGAGGTAGATCTGGTGGATTCTGAGAAATATCCACCTTATCTAAAGGTATCCAATGAAAACTCCCATTCTATACCTTACAATACATTTTTGGCATGGTTTGGATCAGGATGCTCTTTGGTTCTTCTGTTTCTGCCTCTTTAAATTTTTTTTTTTTTGGCTAAAAAATGTATTAGGGAAGAATATTCTGAAATTCAATCCTATCTTTTCACAAACCCTTTAAGGCTCGAAGCATTAGAAAAAGCTTCAAACAGAATTGAGATGCATATGAACTTGGTTGTCAGAGATGGAAATTGAGGGATATGAAATTGTAAAGCTATGTTGGACTCAGCAGATAGCTACAGAACATCATGGCTGTATCTGGATTTTTCAGAATTTGAGCTATCTTATTAGGAATACATTTAGTGATCAGACTCCCAGAGTCACTTGGTAATATCACAAACTGCTTTTGTCATAGAGGGTTTCATTGTTTCCCCCCAGATAATAGGCTGAGGGCCATAATTCTGACTACTCTGCTGCTGTCAGTACAGAGAAAGGATACATATGCCCAAGGATTGACAGTGGGGTCTGATTCTTTCTGTATATTCAGTGGTCCTAGGAATGCTGAGAGTTCCTAAGTAAAGCCTCAGAATGACTCTCCTGGGAAAGAGTTAGGACTATAGTGTTAGCCTTGTTTACTTGCCCCCCAAACCCCTGACTTCACCACCTGAGGCTCCAGTGCTATCCAGTTAGAGAGGAGTTGTTATGTGTACTGGAAAATAACTCTTTCCTTCTCATGAACCTTTTTCAAGATACCCATCCGAAGGCTTATCCGGTTTCTTGTGGCTCTGTAACAATAGAATTTCAATTAGTCTAGTAGGATACTACCCTTCAAACTGGTCTTTGTTTTCTTGGAAGTTAGTTAGGGATTGCATGTGGCCTGTAGTCACACAGAATCCTTGCCTTGGCTTAGAGTAGGCTTCCAGATTTAACAAATGACAATACAAACACCATGACTCTGAGCTGATCCTGAGAAGGGTGATGTCATGTCTGCATGCCCTGGAGTCTTCCATCCAGCACAGCTTCCCTTTCCTGGACTCTGTGTTTTTGGCTTTAAATTCCCTCACCCCACAGAACTCTCAGATATGGTATTACGGAGCTAGGGAAACAGGCGTGGGGAGGGTGGTTACTGACAGACAGGCGATGCTCGGAAACGCTGAGCCAGTACAAAACACTGTTGGAACCAGTGTCTAGTGTCACAGAAGTCAGATGCTGAAAGATAATTGAGTGTGCACACGATAATGGCCCCAGAAAGGCCAACAAGGGTCTTTGAAGTAAAAGAACTTTTAGTTTAACCCATTTCTTCGGCTTTGACATGGAGACATTTACTCCAGCTGCGAATTTACTGGACTGATTCTAAAAGCAAAGTTCAGCCAAAGTGTCCTTGGGTGTGTCAGACTAAGCTGTTTTACAATGTTTTGTTGTTGTTTTTGCTTTATGAGAGAGAATTATATATATTATATCTATCTATCTATCTATCTATCTATCTATCTATCTATCTATCTATATATATATATATATATATATATATATAGATCAGAGACTAAGACATGGAGTGGCTTTTCTCCTCCCATTCCTCTTTTATGTGGGTTCTGGAGATTGAATTTGGTTCATCAGGGTTAGGTGGCAAGTGCTTCACCTGCTGGGCCATTCGGGTCCTAAGCTACTTCTATTTGGCTGTAAAATTAACAAAAGAGGAGAGGAATGTCCCATTGGCAACTGACTTGGTCTGAGTAAGTCAGTACGGATTTTTGGTATCAGACCTGATGAGAATGGAAAAAGTCATTTCAACAAAGGTGTGTTGTAAAGCTACAGTTACTAATGACATTAAAATATACATTTTTGCTATTCACTCATGGAGGGAACTTGCCATTTGGAAGCAGAAATATATTTACTTTGGAAAGGGAAGAAATGGCTCGACTATGGCATGTCATTTCAGGATCATATCCATATGTTCTGATGCAAAGCTTTCTGTGTTGGCCTAGCCTGTCATTGCTTAGGATAGCCAAACACAAATGTGGGCAAAGTGAATGAAGGAATAGAAATATTCTGAGATAAATGACTGAGATTTGACCTTCTGGCAAGAGCCTGTATCCAAGCATTAACTGAATATTAATGAAGCACATATTCTAACCTAATGCTCAGAAGTTGAGATGGATCATTTCTGTGTACGGTTATTGAAGCATAGGTAGGTAGAATAACTCACCTCCAATAAGTCTCTTAATTGCCAATGTTGGTTGTTACTCTCTATAGAGAGAAAAATTAAAGTGCATCAATTTTCATCTATAATCAAAGAGTTGGTATCTTCAAAATAAATAATATGGAACTGGATAGTGTCATAGTTAGGGTTTTTTTTTTTCTATTGCTGTGAAGAGAGACTGTGACCTCAGCAACTCTTATAAAAAAAAAAAACATTTAATTGGAGCTGGCTTACAGGTTCAGAGATTTAGTCCCTTATCAGCATGGCAGCATGCAGGAAGACCTGGTGTGGGAGAAGGAGCAGACAGTCAGGCAGCAGGAAGAGAATGTGAGCCACTGGGCCTGGCTTGAGCTTCTGAAACCTCAAAGCCCATCCCCAGTGACACATGTCCTGCAACACGGCCACACCTACTCTAACAAGGTCATACCTCCTAATAGTGTCACTCCCTGACAGCAGATGGCAGCCATTTTCATTAAAACCAGCCACAAATAGCAAAGGAAAAAATCTAGCAAAACTTCACCAATCTAGTTTGCTATTATTTGAGCATTTATTGTGTGCAAAGGATAACATCTAATTAAAAAATTTACATTTAGTGTGTGTGTGTGTGTGTGTGTGTGTGTGTGTGTGTGTGTGTAGGAGTGTGCACATCACAGCATCAGAGGACAACTTTTGGGAATCAGTTGTCTCCTTCAGAAGTGTAGTTTAGGGGGTTTGAATTCAGACCATTAGGCATGGCAGCAAGCACCATCACCTACCTACTGAGCAATCTCACTGACCCTGGGCCCAGCACACTCAGGACAAAGAAGCCTAGTTATTATTGTTAAGGTTTCCAACTTGTTGGGTTCAAGAATCACCTAGAAAGCAGACCTCTTTATGTGTCTGTGAGGGATTATCTAGGCTAGAGTATTTGAGGTCTGTGTGGAATAGTTTTATGTCATCTGGACACAAGTTAAAGTCGTTGGAGAGGAGGGAACCTCTGTTAAGAAAACGCCTCCCATTCAAAGAGGTTTTCTTAACTCAGATTTTTTTTTTTTTGATATTGAGACATGTCAGCTCTTGACAGCACCCTCTATTCTACTCTAAGTAGAAGATGAACATTGAAGAATCTCCAATTGGATATGGTTGAATTAGTGGCAAGCTTGTCAATTGGCAAGAAAAAAATCCCTTGCTTCAACTATAGACAGAATATTGTACAAATAGGACAAAACTTGGAAGCAGGTACGTCGACAGTCTAGCTCTGCCAAGACAGGGTAGTCAAGTCCTTCATAATTCCTGCTTTACAATCAATGTCTGTCAGAGAAACGGGGCCAAACGGTTGAAGACTGATGCTGTAATGTATGGAGAGAAATTGAGAACGGTCCAGGCAGCCAGTTGTATGTCATTTTTTAGTTTTGGAAGCTGTGGACCCTGCACTTCCTGTATAATCAGATATATTTATCCCTCTCAGGTCTCTGATGTGGTTGAAGACTAGATAGCTAGAGTCTCATAGTTAAATTTTGACTTGTTTAGGAATCAAGAGGGTGTTCTGGATCTAAGAAGATGTTTTTAAAATTGTGATGTAAGTTAGGATGGAAGCTGAGTTAGATATAGAACTTTAAGCTCATGGAGATGGTTAGATAGTAGAATGTTAAAGTCAGGTGCCAAATACATATGGACTGGACATTGGGAATGTATGCTAAGTCATATAACCCTCATAATTGTGGCCTAATTATTTCTGTTGTTTGTATTGTATTTATAGTTATAAGAGAAAGAACCATTTGTTGGACTGAAAGGGGGAGCTGTTGGGGGGGAAAAGATCTACCTTAAACTAAAAAAAAAGGAAGTGGATGGGGGGGTTGATGGGAAAGAGGGTGGGAAGGTGGGACTGGAGGGGGGAGTAGGAGGGGGTTGTGATTGAGATGTAACCTGAAGAAATAAAAAACAAATTAAAATAATAAATAAATAAAACTTAAAAAAAAAAACCAAAAAAAAGAAAATGCCTCCATAGGATCAGGCTGTAGAGTATTTTCTTGCTTAGTGATCTATTGGGGAGAGCCCATCCCATTGTGAGTGGTGCCTTCCCTGGACTGGTGGTCCTGGGTTCTATAAGAAAGCAGGCTGAGCAAGTCATGAGTAGCAAACCAATAAACAGCACCCCTCCAAGGCCTCTGCATCAGCTCCTGCCTCCAGTTTCCTGCCCTGTTTGGGTTCCTGTCTTGACGTCCTCCAGTGATGACCAGTGCTGTGGATGCGTAAGCCAAATGAACATCTTCCTCCCCAAGTTGCTTTGGTCATGGTGTTTAGTCACCGCAGTGACAACTCGAGGAGAAGGTGGGAAGACTGGCCCACCCTGCGTGGCACCACTTCATGCGTTAGTGTCCTAGACAGAATGAAAGGTGAAAAGGGAGCTGACACTTCACCTCTGCTTCCTGACTGCGCATGCGGTGTGTCCAGGGTCTCAAGTTGCTGTGCCTTCTCTAGTATGGTGGACTGCATTCTTCACCTGCGAGGAAAATAAACCCTCCTTTCTTAAGTTGTTTGTGTTCAGATCTTTGGCCACAGCAAGAACAAAACACTTAATATGGCATCCAATCTCCAAACATATGCTAACAAGCTTAAAATAAATGGCTTATAGAACAGTACCCTCCAAGCCTGAATTTTAAAAATAGTACTAAAATAGTATTTCAAATCATGTATCACTGTGCTATATCTTTTTAAAGTTACATAAGCCCAAATCAGACAATAAGACCAACAGTCTGACCTCCAGACAAGCAAATTTGAGTCTGCTAGCTATTAAGGAAAGTACTATAAACTCAGGTCGCACGCTGAACACCTACACATGACATAGTAAGTCTGGAAAGGTAAACTGTAAGTCTTCCTGCTTAATGCTAATTTTACTAAATATATTGGATCAATATGTTTAGGCGGTATTAAAAATGGTGAACTAGTCCAATAAAAGGCTCTTTTTCTTATAACAATAAATACACTACAAAACAATAAGAATAATTAGGCCACAATTATGAAAATTATAAGGTATGACATACATTCCCAATGTTCAATCCATATATACTTGGCAACTGATATTAATATTCTATTATTTATCTATCTCAATGACTTTAAAGTTCTATACCTAACTCAGTTTCTATCATAACTTGCATTACCAAGTTAAAAACATCTTCTTAGACCTAGAACATCCTTCTAATTCCTAAACAACTTAAAATTTAACTATGAGACTCTGTCTAGTCTTCGACCACATCAGAGACCCGAGAAGGATGAAAATATCTGAATAAACAGGAAGTGAAGAGCCAGAAGCTTCCAAAACTAAGAAATGACAGACAGCTGACTGCCTGGACAGTCCCCAATTTCTCTCCATACATTAGAGTATCCATCTTCAGCCTTTTGGCCCAGTATCTCAGACAAACACTAACTGTAAAGCAGGAATTATGAAGGACTTGCTTACCCTGTCTTGGCAAAGCTAAGCTGTCAACTAACCTGCTTCCAAGTTTTGTCCTCTTCAGACAGCATTCTGTCTACACTTGAAGCAAGGGACTTTTCTTGCCCAGTGACAAGCTTGCCACTAATGCAACCATCTCCAAATGGAAATTCTTTGATGCTCATCATCTACTTGGAGTAGAATAGGGGGTGCTGTCAGGAGCTGACATGTCTCAATATCAAAAAATCTTAAGTTAAGAAAACATCTTTGAATGCCATATTCTGCAGATGTCTTGAGGTTTTTGAAGACCACCTATCTATCGCTGTATATTTTGGACTAAAAGGGGGAGCTGTTGGGGGAAAAAGATACACATTAAATTAAAAAAAAAGAGAGGGTGAGAAGGAAGAAGGTAGGAGGGTGGGACTGGGAAGAGGAGCAGAGAGGTGACTATGATTGAAATGTAACTTGAAGAAATAAATAAATGTAAAAAAGTAAAGAAAATGGTGAACTATTTCATTTAAATGTCAAAATTTAAATTATGTGTATATCAAAACCAATATTCACAGATGCACTTTTTTAAAATGTTTTTTTTTTGTTTTGAGTTTTTTTACTTTAACATTTATTATGTATACAGTATTCGGCCTGCAAGAGGGCACCAGATTTTGTTATGGATGGTTGTGAGCCACCATATGGTTGCTGGGAATTGAACTCAGGACCTCTGGAAGAGTAGTCAATGGTCTTAACCTCTGAGCCATCTTTCCAGCCCTCACAGATGCACTTTTAAGACATTATGAACATTATTATTCCTGGCAGTAAATGGTTTCTTGGTACCCATAATCCAAATTATAGATAAATCTGTGACAAAATTTTTATTGTAATATGAGAATTAGAGTTAAACTCCTGGGCATTTTATATGTAGCAAAAAGTATAGATCTCTCAAGTTTTGAAAATTCATTGTTATCTTTAGTACTCCTAAAAACAGGTTGTATTTATAAGCATGATAAACTTTTTATATTCTGAATCTAAGGCCTCAATCAAGTTGCCATTGAGAAAATTAGTTTTCATGGCATTAATGAATCTAAATGTGTTTTCCCTTTGATACTCACTTTACCCAGGAAATAAGTTTAGGCTAGGGGAAGCACCCAGCATTATTCCTCACAGACTACTTTTTATAAAACCACCAGAGATTCTAGTGTAGAATTGTCTTGACATGAAGAGAATACATTCACAGAAATTCCTCTATTGAGTCTTAAGAAAAGCAGGTAGGTACTGGGAAAGTACGAGATTGCTGCAGTAGCATCCATTAAGGATTCTCCATTTTGCCCATGAGTGAAAGAACAAGGCACAACAACAGGGTTGAAGGTGGTTGGTTACTCAGCACACTGCACAGATGAGTTAATTCAGAATGGCCACAACCAACTCTGACATTATGCTAAGCGTAATAAACACACACACAGACAGACACACACAGACACACAGACACACACAGACACAGACAGACACACACAGACACACA
>CAJQZJ010000638.1:1572140-1609493 GCA_907164525.1 Lophiomys imhausi | reverse complement strand
GTGTGTGTGTGTGTGTGTGTGTGTGTGTGTGTGTGTGTGTGTGTACTTTACTCACCGAGATGTCCCCTAGCCTACCTTTGAAATTTTTTAACCCCAAAAAAGATGCCAGAAGCCACACACAGTAACACATTCCTGTTGTCCCAGCATACAGAAAGTAGAGGCAGGAGAATTTGGAGTCTAAGACCACATGGTAAGACACGTCTTAAAGGGAAAAAAAAACCTAAAAGATAAATAACCAAAATATAAGACTAAATTTCTCATTCATGGAGTCTCTAGTTTATCAGTATTCAAAATCCTCACTCTGGGAAATAAATTATACAATAACCTGCTTAAACATGTTCTTCAAGCAAGCTAACTAAACCAAGCACCTTTGATGTGCAGCTTAAAGCAAGGCCCGTGATGACATCTTAATCCCATTTTTCTTTCAGTCTCTGGGCCTTTGTCTTTTACTTTGATCCACCCTGAATAAAGCTATTGGCAAATATATCCTGATTTTGATCTTATAAACTGTTCATAAATTCACACACCCTCGTGCTTGCCTTGTAATAGAGACAGCAAGCTGTAAACGATGACCCAGCAATGACTCAGGAGTTTGAAGCCCTCCCAACAGCTGCCTCGCCTCTTTATATGGGGCTTCATCCAAAACTCTCCCTTGGGAATCCTTCTTGATGTCAGGAGGGTTACTCTACAAGCAGACAATCTGTTCCCACTCCTGAATGTTAAAAGACTGTCATTCAAGGAGAATGTCAATGTGGAAGAAGGAAAATAACTTTTATAAAGGAAGAAACAACAGTGCCAGGAGAGCATCAGCCCATGAGATGGAACGCTAACATGAAAAGCCAGGGCACAATGGGCAGGTAATTTTGGGCTACCCCACCCATCTTTAACTCTTGAGACATGAGGAAAATAATGATTAAAATACTGGCTTCTAAGTAGTTTGAGGCAGCTGTGTACCATTTATGTTGGTTTTCTTTGAGTACCAATTCTGGCCACATTCATCAGGGCCTGTCTGAAGAATATTCCCTAATGCTTCTCTATAGTAGATACAATCTACTGGACGTCAGGGAGCCTCCTACCATGGCCAGTTTTAATACAGCTTGTGTGCTAAGTGCTTTTACGTGAGTTTTATTTTATCTTGTTTTGTGGTACTCGGGATTGAGCTTGGAGCCTCAATGTGTGCTAGGCATGTGTTCTGTCATTGATTTGTAGACCCTTGCCCTTCATTTATGTTAAGTGGATGATACAAATCAAAAGAAAAGTAATACCACATGACATGAGGAAAGTATATGGTGTTCACACAGCGATGCATGTAGCTCCATGCTGGTAGTGGTCTGCTCCCCTTGGGTGCTTGCACCTTACAATAACAGAGTAGATCAGGGGTCATAGTGAGCACGGGCACAGAGTGGGCAGGGGCTATAGGGTATGAGTTAGAGGAGAGACCATAGAGAGCATAAAGGACACACAGACCCTTGAGTGTTGACTCACTGGCCCTTGACAAGAACAAGGCATTCATGTTGAGTCCTGCACCATCAAGAATACTATGTGAAACAGGAGGTTGCATTAGTAGGAACACAGTCTCTCTCCTGATCAAGACTTTAAAAAGTGGGAGATATCCCTAAATTAACATTCATACATTTACCTTTCACCATTTTTATTATTGGTCTAATCAAAACCAATGGGTACAGAAGGAGTACCTTTGGATAATCCAGAAAAGATAAGAAGTACAGAGAGGAAGTTGTCTGGGGATGTTTCACACACAAAGTGTCTAAAACTTAACCTCTTTGGACTCCCAGTGAACCAAAGGAGTTGGTCCAAACAGTCTGTGCATCATTCCATGTCAGGATGTTATGAATCTCTATTCTTATTCTGTTTTAGGACTCAGTACTTCAGAGTCTTACTATTATCCATTCAGGGGCACTATGAAAATAGATTAAACATCAGGCTTGGAAGCCTAGATCTATCTGGAGTGTCCAGGATATATGGAGCCCTGAGTTCATTCAGTCCTTAGCACCACAAAAATAAATAAATGCATTTGTTTGTTTCATTTCATTTAAATTGGTCTGCAAACATTAACATAGAGCCAGGTGTATATAGCGGTGTTACAGCACTGGGGAGACTAATGCAGTAGGACTACAAGTTTTTGGTTGGCCTGGTCTGCATAGACAGTTCCAGGTCAGCCAATGATCAATAGACCCTGCCTGCTCCCCCACCGAAAGAGATATACTTTGATATATATAGTATTTAACTGAAAGGTCTCAAAGATACTGGTTTTCTACCTCCAAAGGTTCATCATCCAGCAAGGAGCTTATGTGGTGGGTTGGTTAGAAACCCATAATCATCATTAGAACCTAAGCTTCCAATGAAACTGTAAGTGGCCCCAATTAAATAGAAAATCCCTGGAGGATAGAACGCATGCCAGCGTCTGTTCTCCTCAAAGCGCCTAGCACTAGTAACCTCCCACTGTAAATATTTATTGAATAAATGTTCTATTTATTCAGAGAGTTCACTTTGTCATTACAAATTGCAATTGTGTGTTAATTATCAACATAATTCTGGGCCATTGATACATTTTAATGTGATTATGTTACCTTAAATAAATATTTGCATACATGAATGAATGAAACCATAAGGAACCTGAAGTAACAAATGAAATACAATAGATACACTGCCTGCCCCTAAAGCCCAGTGAAGGGATTTGTGCCACTCAGATGAAAATATCTTTTCACTAAATGGGAATCTGTTATGTGAAGTGAGTATTATGAAAAAAGCTCCCCAACATGACAAATAAATATAACCCATTTCATAAATATTCATGAAGCCGAAAAAACAAATTCCTTAGGAAGCAACATGGTTTTTAACTGAAAGTCTGGGTGAACATTTGGGAATAAAACAAACCAACGAATGCATTTCCTGAAGTAATGGTGAAAATACTCTTTGAATAACCCTCCATGAGAAGTTATTATTTTTCCCTCCTACAGCGAAGAAAATTTATAGGATTTCTCTGCACAGCATGAATTCACAGGCAGCCACAGCTGAAATGTCTGCAGAAGTCCTTAGCAGCTCCTACTGCATGAGAAATGTGTACTTCGTCAGGGAAGTTTGTACCATGGGGACTCGTATGGAATGTGCGACTCACTACAGCACATAAAGCATAATTATCAGAGCCACCACGGTGGCCTAAGGTCTCTGCCACCAGACACTTGACTGGAGATCATGTACATCAGACGGTACAAGATCTTACAAGGGCACAGACAACTTTTTCTTATGAATAAAAAGAGGTGCTGGAGTCCATCAACAGATGACTGGATAAAAAGATTTTAGAAAATAGAATCTCTAATTTTTTTAACCAAGATGAATGTGTACATTATTAAATTGGTACATGTAACTGGAAGAAAGCTCTCTGGACTGATACATTTATCTCCAGTACTTTCTGTTCTATTTCTATAGCCCACTTCTCCTATTGTCCTGACCGGCCCTGTTCTAGCCTGGCCCAGTCTAGCCTAACAATTTCAAAAGTGATAGCTACAACAAGAAATGATCTCATCACCAGAAATTATCTACTTCCTGATATTTATAAAGTGTAGCTTTTGGACAGTGCCTCCCTTCCAGACTTTAATTTGTACATTAGTACAGTGCTTATTTAAAGAAAGAAACTATCCCGTGGGCATAGCAGAATCTTATTCAGCTACAAATAGAAATGAATTCATGGCATTTGCAGAGAAATAGATGAACTTCAGAGTGTTGTGGTATGGAAAATAATCCAGACTCAGAAAGACAAATACCACATATTTAGTTTCAGAGATCCAAGATTTCTATTGTTATATTTGGAGAAGGGGGCAATTTGGGCCATGAAACTTGAAAAAGGGCACATGAGAAATGAAAAAGTGATCATAATGGGGTATAAAACAAGGAAAATGAGGGGAATAAAATTAATGCAACCTCTAAGTAGAAGGAAAGAGGATGTATGGGAGAGAAGGGACCAACAGAAAAGAGTGGGTGTGGGGGAGGAGAAGAGGGAAAAATAAACAAAAACAAAACATATATGAAAATGTCACAATGAACCTCAATAATCTGAATGCTGTTTTTTTAAACTAATAAAATGTTTTAAATAAAAGGGGCATTGGGCTAACTGGTATCTACTAACCTTTGGAATTGGTGTCCCAGAACCCAGCACAAATACACTGAGTAAGATTCCATATCATACAAACCAACTCTGGTAATTTGAAGACAAAGGCACTTTGTCTTAGAGAAACGTGGAGTAGATGACAGGATTCTGTCAAAAGTTGGTCAACAAAGCCCAGAAAAATGGAAAAAGTGAAAGGAGGCCAGGCCTTATAAGGCCAAAACCTATCAGTGAAAACCAACACTACATACACACACACACACACACACACACACACACACACACACACTCTTGCCACACTGTTCTAGAATGACTGCCGACCCTAGAGAGAACTCTCAAGTGTTCCCTCCTTTGTTGTCCAGACTTAGCTTTGGCCAAATGTCCATCGCCTAGCTACAGAAGAATAGGTTTTTAAAGAAAAAAACAAAACAAAACTGGAAACTGAGGCCCCTTAATGAGAAGCAGGCCCTGTTTGCATTAATTATGGACTGTCTCCAAAATAGAGGGGATTTCAGATGCAAAACTATTGTCCTTTTTAGATGTACCTCCCCTTTCTCAGAGACAGCATGACTCCATGCTTAGGGAAAAAGTAATGGTGTACAATGTTCCTCTAGGGTCCACAAACCATAGCTGTTGGATAGTCATTGCCATTTCAGGAGGACACGGCACCCTCACTTCCCTGTGTTTTTTCTAGTCTGTTCAGCATCTCCACACTCAGGAAGACATGGAGGTCAACCAGGTCCCTTGCATTCCTTCCACAGTGAAATGATGGAGTGCTCTATCTCCCGAGCATAATGGACTGCAGGATGCCTAGGTCCTGGTAAAAGTAGGAGACACTCACCCCAGCTGCAAAGCCCAGCTGAGAAGTGGGGGCATCTTTGCTTTGACTCCCCAGCAAAAGTTAAGAAGCCAGGACCTGAAGAAACTTCAACAATGAGACAAGTCCATACTTTATTAGAAAGACACTAATAAAGTGCCACCCTTTTCTGACCAACTCCTAACCCTCCAGAGGCTGAGAGCTACCAGTGTGAGGTCAGTCAACACTATGACTTTTACCTTGGGCTACAAAAATCCCAGTGTCATGCCCACAGGAAGAACACCCCAGACTCCAGTTCATCCCAATGTAGCAACACTATTTATAAATCTTTCTCATATTTGAAAAGATACTCAAACTAGCCTTTTTTGGGCCAGGACCATTTGTGTGCTGGATTTCTGAGCTGGGTTATGAAATATTAGTATTTTCCAATAAGTAAAAACAATAGGAATGGTTTTAACTATCTGCAATTATTTTAAATGTAGACATTCATCACACAGCACACCTTGCAGTATGGTTAAGTATTGTCACTGTATTACTGAAGGATACTCATTAGACCTCTCCAAATACCTTTGTAAGATGCATTTCATAATGCTTATAACTATGGCCACCTGTGGATTGGAAGGAAGCAGACAATTAATTCTTCCTACTCAGCAAAGCAAAAGGTACCCAATCCTCCACAGGAGTTGGTGATCTGAGACTGAAGAACTGAGTGCAGCCCAATATCAAGTCTGACTGTGTGCTTTGACCCCCCCCCCCCCAGCCGCCTATCATCATGGCCCAGGTTACAAAAGGCTGATGTCGCCTGGGACTGATTCTGGATGAGACCACACTCACTCAGCCAAACTGGGAAAGAAGTTCAGCACCCTACTCCAAAAGGCAAGCATACCAAGACAGCCTTCGGAGGCTTGGCAAAGATGTCCTGTAATTAGGCATTACTACCTAATAAGTACTAAGTGAACATCATTGTAAAGCACTTTGCAAACTGAGAAGACTGTATGAATACCTATCATTAATAATAATCATATTCCAGCGATCATGGTATTCAGGAAGCAGTTTAGATACAGGCAGCCTCTGCAGGGAAACCACTAACGTATAAAGGGTTGAACATAAACTTTTCAAATGCCTGCCCTGGCTGGACGGCTGCCCAGAGAATATGACAGGCCTAAAGAGCTCTGGAAATGATTCCTGAGAGCTGCCTCTGAAGATGAGAACATTGCAAGGCAAACCATTATGTTTCCTTACAGAATAAATGTTTGGAGCCTTGCCAGTGCAGGACTTGGCTTCCCTCAGAGCCCCTAGAAGAGACAGGATGTGTGAAATTTTTAAAATAATACAAAGGATCCACTACTCCTACTAGCCACCTTTCTAGTAAACAAGGTTTCAAGGAAAACGTCAAATGGTATGTGTCACCATTAGAAATTTTTCCAGAAAAAGCCAATTTATTTACAATGCATGGGACTGTTTATTTGGTTATTTTGCAGTGTTGACATCTGAATTCAGGTTCATATGTGTGCCAGCAACTGCTGTGCCACTGAGCTATATCTCCTGCCCTCTTTTTACTGTTTATTTTGAGACAGGCTGGTCTTGAACTTACCCTGTAGCCCAAGAACTCCCAACCTTGTCTTGGCCTCACAAATACCTGTTTCAGGCCTGCCCCACGAAGCCACATAGTTCTTTGTGTATGGTGAGGAAAGTGTGTGTGTGTGTGTGTGTGTGTGTGTAGGTGTGGTGTGTGTGTATATCCTGTGTGTGCTGTGTGTTGTGGGTATATATATATATATATATATATATATATATATATACATAGTGTGTGTGTGTTTGTGTGTGGTCTATATGTGGGGTATGGGAGAGGTGTGTATATGTGTATGCTGTGTGGTATGGTGTGTGTGTGTGTGTGTGTGTGTGGTATGTGTGTGTGGCTGGTGTGTGTGGTGTGGGGGTGTGTATGTGTGTGGCGTGGGGGAGTGTGTATATGCTATGTGTGTGGTATGTGTGTGTGGCTAGTATGTGTGATGTGTATGTGTGTGTGTGTGTGTGTGTGTGTGTGTGTGTGTGTGTGTGTGTGTATGGTATGTGTGTGTGGCTGGTGTGTGGTATGAGGGGGTACAGGTGTAGGTGTGGGTGTTCCTATAGGTATGCATACATCTGGGAGACCAGAGTCAAACTAGATGTCCTTCCTTCCTCCGGAGCCGTCTACCTTATTTAAGACAGGCTTCACTCACTGGCTAGGCTGGCTCTGCAGGGGCCAGGGATCTACCTGTGTCTGTTGCTCCAGCACTGACATCACAAATGCAGCCACCTTGCCCAGATCCTCACATAGGTGCTGGCTATTCAATTCAAGCCCTCGTGCCTATGAGGTGAGCACTTTGCCCACTGAACTACCTCTCCAGTGTCTGATGAATTGTTTTCCTTGAAGTAGTTATGGAACTTAAAGAGACGTAGGTGCTGGCTTTCTTTTACTTTTATTGAGTTCCCATTTTTCAAAACTTTTCATTGTAGAATTGATCCAAACTCTCAACCTTTACTTGTTTCTACACCTTTGAATGCCTACAGTTCTTAACATAGGCACTACAAAAATAGGTTCTTCTTTGCTCATCACATGACACAACTTCATGTAAATCTAGACATTTCATCTCCTTAGGGACCAAACCCTTGATGATAAGCCCATAGGGACAAAGAAGATGTTTGGGGGCACTGTTTTGGAATCCCTCTGGAAGTAAGATGATAATGTTCATTACTAGACTCACTATATAACTGAATTACTCTAAAACAAGATCCTCTAGCTGAACATTTTAATACTCAAAAAAAAAAATGGTCAGGCGAAAACATAGAAATAATTTATTAGCATGTTAGATGAAATTCATGTTTTCTTGAAGGTCCTTCCTTCATAATTCAAGACACTATCTCAGGAAAGAGCCTCCTTGCTTAAGGACAAGCCAAGCATGGCCATAGGCTCATTTACTCAGTGTTTGCCCTAATTAAAAAGTTCCCAAGACTCATTTAAAGGGAGGGGGAAATAAAAATATATCATAACAAAATGTTTGACACTATGAAGCTTTCTGCTACTGAGCATGTATTCAAAGAAATAATTGTCTGAATTTTATGTTCATCTATAACCTTCCCCATCCCCTCAAGCAAAGGACATGTAGATACTGACAGGAAAAACCAAAGGACTCATTCTCAGATGTACAAAATTAACATTTCATTGTATGTTTTCATTGTTTTTTAAATTAAAACATACTAAAAACGAGTATACTCATTTATACTTCTTGTTAGTAGTTTAGTATTTTGTTTTTTAAATTTGGGGGGGTTGTTTTGGTTTTGCAAAAGCAAGAATTGCTACTCATGTTACTTTGTATTTGGGGTTTTTTGTTTTGTTTTGTTTTTGTTTGTTTGTTTGTTTTATTGAACAATGCTTAAGAGATTCTCCTTTTGGGTCACCTCACCAATCATCCTTTTCCGTTGTAATGCGACAGGATAAGACAGTGCAGAAGTTCCTCCATCTTATGTTCTTAGTAAGTCCATTTTTGGTTTGGATAAAATTTAAGCTCCTTCATAGAAAACCCTGTAAAAAATTACCCAACTTTTATTCAAAGAACCAGAGGTCAAGATGCTCCAGCTAACTGCTTATCTTAGCTTCTGTTAAACGGCTTGCTTGCCCAAAACCTCCCCCTGCATTTGCATAGTGAGACACCAGGATACGAGTTTTGCCTTTAGTTGCTCTAAATACCTAGCATACACTTAGGTCCTTAATTCTTAAGTGTACTCCCAGCCAGCTAGAATAAAGATTTTCAATTGGTTATAGACTATCTGAATGGTCATCTCCGGTGGGCTCCCTGTAACAGTAATGCTTGCATTATTTTTTCTTATGTAGTTTCACTGCTATTTTTTAACTAATAAGTTAATAAATATATCATCAAACATTCAGGGTTTTATTGTCCATTAACCAACTCACTTTGTTACAGTAAAGAACCTCTCTACTGACTTGCCCTGTAACAATTTCATTTTGTTGTGCCCACAGTCTGAACTTTAAACTTTTCCTAAAGCTTAGAATTCAAGCAAAATGAAAACTAATTCTCAGAAACAATTACTTTTCAGTTAGCCAAGTTAGTAACTATTTATTAAAATTAATGCTTTACAAACGATTAGATTTGAACTTCACAATTTTCTGATGCTCCCCAGGAATATAATTCTGCAGGCTCCTGACTAGCAGGCACAGGGTCCCCTGCAAATCCACGCAGACCCTTCCACAATCCTGCCACCCTTCCATGTGCTCTCCTGCCCACACATTGCCCTTCACTTCAGCATTAAGCAATCAGCCAAGACAGAAGTAAAAATCATCTTCACTTACATTGTGCCTGCAATCTCTTTTATTCTCCAGGCTCAAATGAAAGTGACATTTAGATTCACTTTTTAAAGTTTGTCATTTTCAAGAAACTACCTGAAAAGAAAGTGAAAAGTGGCTTAGTTTTGACTTGGCAATCAGAATACCCCTTAAACATAATCCAAAGGATGTTCAATTTTCACCTCAAGCAACAGAGAAAAATGAAGCTTAGCCTTAATGTGCCTACATAGGGGAGAGTGGAATCCAATCCTGGGAATTTCAAGCAGCCTGGGCTCTTTTTACAGAACTCTGCCATAGCCTCTGCTTCCCCATCACAATTTAATTCTAACTTGGACAGTGCATCAGAATAGGTGGGAATTGTGTTTCTAGCTGATTGAAACACAAAATATGTGTCTTGGGAATCTACCACCTGGGATTTAAAAAAAAAAAAAAACTATGCTAGAGATTAGGGATGAAAAGAAATGGCCCAGTACTGAGAGCTCCAATTGAACAGTAAGTACAATGCTCAAAGCTGTGAAGCCCAAAGATGATCAGCCATCACACCCTAAAGGTTTCCTCTATTCTCAGAAGCAAAGTATCTTCACTTTCTGTAGCTAGGGACCCCTTGTCATGGAATCACAGGGACTGACAGAGGGCCTTGCCAGGCCCCTTCCTCAACTGACTCAAGTGGGCACCTAGACCCTTCACTTTTAGCCAGACCCCTCATTGTGAGTCTGATGAGCCTGCAGTCCTGAATCACAGAACAATGGCTTCTCTTTCACTATGGACCCCAGACCATTGGAGTCTGAATCTCCTCAGTCTTGTTACAGACTCAGATTCTCGCATTCCACCACAGACCCACGGATTGAAAGATTCTTGAAACTGCAATATAGCAAGGCCAGCAGGAGATCCTGGCATGTGTTGAAGTTTAAGAAACCTGACCATCCTAAGTTTTTGCAAATCAACTTTGAAAACATCGCAATGGCCAAAATATACACAGGAATCAGATAAGTCACCACGTGACACTGGGCCAGCATGGGGCAGACCTTAAAACAGAGACATTCCTATTTAGCATGGGGCAATAAAACTATGGAAAAGAATGAAAGGAAATGTGAGGAAATTACAAGCAGCATGAATATGCATCAGTCCTGTCCCAATATTCAGCTTAACTTTTTCTTAGTATGGATTTACGTGTGGGGTGTGTGGGCACATGTTTGTGCAGGTCCACATGTGTGTGCATGCATGTAGAGATTGTGTGAACTAGAATTGCTAGAAAGAAGCTATCTACAGAGGGTAATAAACTAATAAAAGTTCAGTGACTGGACAGTTCAGAATACCGATGATCCGTAGAATGATTACAATTTCTTATGGGCGGTCTTTAGCTTCTCAAGAGTCATCCCTTGCCAACCTTTGTATCAGACCCAGTATCCTGAGAAATAGATTTTTTTTTTTAATTTTGGAATGTATTAACAAAGCGCTATTTTCTACCAATGGGAGGGCTAAAGATGTTGCTGGGTAGCATATGAGGTCCATAGCTGAGATTCATCTGCCTGTTCTACCAATTAATGTTTCCACTTTTTAATTGCCTTGATTTATAACTGTCTTTGGCTTTAGAATAAACTATCTCTTATTCCCTTTGAGGTGAGAATTATGATTGCCACCCTCACCCTCCCAACTCCCCTTTCACTCCCCCACCTCCATCCCTAGGGACAACTGACATCTGGTGACTTCCCAAGTCATATTGAAAAAGGAACTCTTGCTGAGCCTACAGTGCCTTCAGCTGGTCTGGCTTGGCCAACTCGATCAGGAATATTGTGCCCCTGCCTCCCATCCACCAGGGTCCTAGGCAGGTCACCACACCTGTGCCCCTGCCTCCCATCCACCGGGATCCTAGGCAGGTCACCATAACTGAACTCCAATCCTCACACTTTCATGGCAAGTGTCTTATCTACTGAACAATCTCCTCAACCCTGTATTCCACCCTTGAATGACACATCATAAGCTATGAATACTTACTTTAGGATCTGGGAGTGGTGAAAACTACAGCACTGGACTGGACACAAAAGACTGTGGACATCCTTGTTTAGGCATTTAAAGAACCTTAAAGATAATTAACTGGGAAACATCAAAACAAATGATTAGGTTTTAAAAATGTGACTATGTATTAGTTCATAAAGGAGAATAAAGAAGAGAGGTTAAACCTGGGCAATCAGATGGAAATTTGGTAATATTGAAGAAACAAGGCAATATGAGTCTGGATGAGGGTGTTTGGTGTTAGAAGTTAATCTAAAATAGAAATCGAGACCAAAAAATAAAAAATAAAAATGGGTCATTCTTTGTGATTGGGTGGGATGGAAGGAGGCTGAAGAAACCGAAAGGGGTGACAGCGAAAGGGAAAGGACAAGATGATAAGTCATTAGAGTGATAGATGAGAAGCACACAGAAAGTTCTAAACAGTCCAGTGCAGTAGCTTGAATGAGAAAAGCCCCAACTGGCTCATATGTTTGAATGTTTAGTGCCCAGTTAGTGGACTGTTTAGAAAGGAATAGGAGGTATAGTCTTGATGGAGGTGTGTCACTGGAGGTAAGCTTTGAGGTTTCTTTTTTTTTTTTTTTTTGGTTTTTCGAGACAGGGTTTCTCTGTGTAGCCCTGGCTGTCCTGGACTCGCTTTGTAGACCAGGCTGGCCTTGAACTCACAGAGATCCGCCTGCCTCTGCCTCCTGAGTGCTGGGATTAAAGGCGTGCGCCACTACGCCCGGCCTAGCTTTGAGGTTTCAAAACGCTCAATTGCGCGCTCTCTCTCTCTCTCTCTCTTTCTCTTTCTCATTCTCTCTCTCTGCCTGATGCCTGCAGATAAAGACTTAAGTGTAGAAATAATTAAATTATTGTTGGGCAACATTTGTAGAAATAACTAAATTATTTACTTATTATTTACATTATATTTAATTGATTGGTGGTGTTACAGTTGCTAGAAGTCACATGATAGAAGGAACCAATATAAATTGTCCTTTGACCTCCAAACAAAAATGGGAATGGACAGACATACACACACACAAATAAATGGACTTTTTAAAAAGAATTCCAGAAGCTAGAGAGACAGTTCTTGATTAAGAGCACACACTGCTCTTACAGAGGACCCAGGTTCACTTCCCAGCACCTACATCAGATAGCTCACAGTCACATACAACTCAAGCTCCAGGGGATCTGACATCCTCTTCAGGATTCTGTGTCTACCTATAAGAACATCTCAGACCCAGACAAACATATGATTTTAAAAATAATAAAAATAAATCTTAAAAAAAAAACAAGTTTATCTAGCATCTTCCCATCCAAGGAAGTATTGAGATGTGCCCAACTCCCTGAGTACAGTACTTCCTTTTACGTCTGCACTGTAGGGGAGACTGACAGACACTCCTCCAGCCAGATGACCAAGGTTACCAGCAGTAGGGACAACTTATTTTAATAATTTTCATTCCTGATATGACATGAACAGACTGGCATTTCTCTCTAAATCACCTTCCTTCTTAACTCGTAAGTGGAAATTGGCAGATGTTTGCTAAACATCAATTGTAGCCTTTTGTCCCTAAAGCTAATAGAATACTGCCTCTCCCATTTGTCTCCTGACATTATCAACTGTTCCCTAAGAGTATAGCAGAATCATTTCTAAGCACCACTGTCCTCATATAAGGAACAGAAGCCATAATACAAGAACAGATTCAAGTGCTGGCTACACCATTTACTAGCTGTATAGCCTCAGCTAACTGACTTCACATCTCTGAGTCCTAAATTTCTCTCCTTTAAAACAAAGATAATAAAAGTCCATAAGTGGATCAGTGAGATGTGTCAGTGGGTATTAGAGCTTGCCACCAAGACTGATGTTGTAAGTTCCATCACTGAGACCCACATAGGAGAGAATGATCTCCTACAGGATGTCCTCTGACCTCAACACACACACAAATACCATACATATACAAATAAATACACTAAGTATGAATTAGTGAATGAATAAATATAATAAAAACATTTTAAAATTGTGAGGATTAAGACAAGTTTTTAACACACTGCCTAAATATAGTTAATCAAACACAAAAATAACACTGTCATTATTATAATCACATTTCATTTATTTTTTTTTACTCTGAGAAAGAGTAATACTGTCTTCCAAGTGCTAAAGTATATAGGGAGCATTGGAATTTGAACTCAGGTCCTCAGACCCTTGACAGCAGAGGCAGCTCCAGAATAGCAATACACTGTGTGATAATATCTTGGCCCATATGTCTTTGTTTGTGGCTTGTCAAGTCACAAGTTTAGTGAGCTGTTGACCTTCATGAGGTTCAACTAGAAACAAGTTTGATTGGTCTCCATCTTCACCAGCTCCATCTTCATTCATGATGGCTTCCCAGACAGGTAATAGAGCTTTCTGGTTCACTGTGATAAGACAAGCTTCTTACAAATGGTTCTTGCACACATGGCTCACTAAGGCAATTGAATCTTAAATCCCAAACCCATGTCAAAATCTGAGTTTGTCCTTAAGTAAACTATGCAGTGGGAGAGGAAGCAGCTCTGAGCTACTCCTTCCATCTCTGTCCTGCCACCAGTGATCACAGAATCGGGCAGTGAGGAGTAGAGTCAGGGGCCCTCCTCCGGGGGGCGGGGGGGGGGGGGCTGCTAGGGATTATTCCCTTCGGGTACACAGAATGGCTTTCAAAAATCTACAAGGAGATTACACTGGCAGTTCCCTATGAAGCTATATGTGGGTTGAATAAGAATGGCTCCCATAGAGTCATGTATTTGAATGTGTGATAGTCACCAAGGAGTAGAACTCTTTGATAAGATTAGAAGGATAAGGAGGTGTGGTCTTAAAGAGTAGGTGTGGCCTTGTTAGAGGAAGTATGTCATGGAGGGTGGGTTTTGATGTTTCATAAGCTTACTGGGCCCTGTCTTTATCTCTCTCTCTCTCTCTCTCTCTCTCTCTCTCTCTCTCTCTCTCTCTCTCTGTGTGTGTGTGTGTGTGTGTGTCCCTTTCTCTCTGCTTGTGGATGAGGATGTAACTCTCAGCCACTTCTCCAGGACCATGCCTGTCTGCTGACAAGCTCCCTACCATGATGGCAATGGACTAACCCTCTAAAACTGCAAGCCAGTCCCTAATTAAATGTGTTCTTTTAGGAGAGTTGCCTTGATCATTGGGTCTCTTCATAGTAACAGAACAGTGACTAACACAGTATTTTCGGTGGTCTTCCCTTTAGCCCACAGGAGTGCACACAGTCATACATTATCAAAACACTTCCCGTCCACATTCCCTCTTTCCCTACATCATTCACTGTCCTGTCAGTCTTTTCCCTGCACAGTGACAGGCCAGCAAACCCACATGTGTGCAAAGTCCAGGAAATCTGTATCACATTCTCCCAAGAAGGACCTCACTTCTATACAGAGATGAGTCTTGAATTTGTTCCATTGAGTAAGCCCGCAACCAGTTCATGTGCATATTTGGGCTCTTTGTGGTAGCCTCTGGACTCGTGCCCTATCATGACACACGGAGTGCACAACTTTTCTTCCTCAGGATCCCCAACCCATGAAAAATCTAATCTCCTCTGAATTCCCTTATATCAATTCTCCCACCAGATGGAGTCTCCTAAAATTTCAAGTTTTTTGGTCACTTATCATGAGAGTAGCAGAATAACTCATCATATTTTAGTAAGACCTTTAGAAGCAGGATCTCCTACTTCCTAGAATTCTCTTAAAAATGTAAAAGAACCTTCCACCTCTCATCCTCAGCTTGGGGCCTTTACTTAAAAGTACTTACAAGGAAAAGGGTCGTTTTCAGAAGCCTGCTAGTCTTTTTCTATATTATAAATGGTAGTGCTTGAGCTCTTGACAGATGGTACCCAGGCTGGTAAAAGTTAGTACCCACTGTAACTCACCTCGCTGGTAGTTAATGGAGGTTAAATGAATGCTGGGCAGTGAATGTAGAAAGACACCTACCACACAGCATCATGACATTCTTAGGACCCCACCACTCCTTCCCACCCAGAATTACAGGAGGAAACAAAGATCATTCTAATTTTCAAAGATAGAGAGCTATTAGGAGAATGATCACCCTCACAACCTGTCTATAAAGTGGCAACATATCCCAGCTCACGAAAGAAAAGAAAGCAATAGAGAATCCCCCAATCCAACTCAATGATCTAACACTATGTTGTCCTGAATGAGCTTGTCCCACCATCCGACATCCAGGAGAGCCAGCCTGACACTGACTCGGACACACCTGTATTCTGAGTTCTGCCATGGTCTCTGAGAATTTCTGAGCTCCACAGTTGTTCCCCTCTGTTTCCTGCCATAGGGATACTTCTGGATGCTCAGCATTAGTCAATCAGAAAATGTTCCAGGTCAAATGGATCTACTGTTCATGGAAAGGAGGATATGCAAATGTGCACAGAATGGCTATCATTAAAGCAATACTCACCAGACAAGGAAATAAAGATGGGAACATCTGGGAGAAAGCATTAAGAAGAGCCGCCTAAACAGCCACTCCGTGATTCCTTGAGAGGAAAGTGGCAAAGGGAATGAGAACAGCTCTCAAACTTGCTGATAAAGATGCCAGGTTTACTCAGCTCAAGTCCACCACCGTTAACTGTGAGTCACAAAACAAAAGAGAGAGAAAGAGAAAATTTTGAACACATCAGTAGCAAGGAGTTTCCAATTTCAGGATCATTAAAATGTGAAGGAATAGAAGGGTCAGGGAGATAGAATAATTAGTTGGCTGCTGGATAGAGAGCAAAACCTTGAGGGATCCTTTAGCTGACCCCATACCTCCTGCCAGGCTCCTACTCCCATTCAAATCAAAAGCAGTCTGGCGAATTGTAAAGATCCTGCTCTCTCCTGTTTAGCAGCTTCCTTCAGTGGCGGCAAGGGGTAATTTACCACTAGTATGAGCAAGAGGGGAAAGTGCATACAATCTGCATACTAAGCATGGGAATACTAACAAATGATTCTCCTCTCTGCAATGGCCTGCCACCAACACCCTTCCCTCTGCTCTGCTTTCAGCAGAGTGTAGTGAAAACTCAAACAATATTGTTTTTGAATGAGAGAAAAGAAAGAGTTCCACTTAGGAGTGCCCCAACTGTTTATAATTTTTCCATGAACTTTGGGAGATGTTTGTATCTTTTTAAGAATGCAGCATCTTCAGTATCCACAAGGGATTGGTCTCAGGACACACAGATAAGCAGGTGCTCACGTCCAGTAGATAGATAAAGTGACAAGAGCCTAAAACAACCCGTGCATTGTCTGTCATCGACTGTGAATCATCTGTAGATTGCTTATGTTCAATGCAAAGCAACAACCATGAAAATACCTGTTACCTTGTGCTTTATCTGGAGATAAATAATAACAATTAATGTATGCAGATGTTCAGTGCCAGTTTCTTTTCTCGGATAATTTTGATACATGGTTAGTTATCTCCATAGATTCAGAATTCATGGGACCAGCCAACCAGCTGTACTGCGCATTCATTGTAAGTTTCTTATGCTCAAAACCACCTAACTGCCCGGGAGCCGGAGTTCTCACTTTGCACTTTGACAGTGTGAGCAGCCCCTGGCTGTGAGTCAGCTGGAGCTACAATCGAAATTCAGCTCAGGAGCTCACTGGGTCATGTCACCTCTATTTGTGGTTTATATAATGCTACAAATAATTCTGCTGTTAAGATCAGGATTAAGTTGAATCATGTATGTGCCAGGTGTTTGGCCTGGGTCATTGCTTGGGGTCATGTGTTGAAGGCTTGGTCCCCATTGTTGATGGTATTGTGGGATGGTGAGATCTCAAGGATGCTAACATCATCAGGATTAGCTCACTGACCTCTTACTGAACAGGCTACTGGAAGATGGAGGGAACTGGAAGATGAGACCTCATTGAAGGAAACAGGTCACTGGGATGTGACTTTAAGGAGGATATCTTGTCCCTTGTCTTTCCTGTCTTTTTTTTTTTTCCTGCTTCCTGGCTGCCATGAAGTAAACAGCTGTGCTCCACTGTCCCCCTGCCATCATCATGGTCTGCCTTCTCATGGGCCCATAGCAACAGTGCCAGCCAGTCAACACTAAAGCTGCTTAAACTAGGAACCTAACTAAGCCTTTCCTCATTTAGACATTTCTCTCAGATTTTTGTCACAGCAACAAAAAGCCTGACTAAAGCACCCAACATCCTCGTTCAGTATAGACAGCAACAAAAGTACATTGGATGAATTTTCCAAAATGAAATTCTAATTTTAAAGTACTTTGTGTTGTTTGTAATTAAACTAGATTTAGAGTGCAACTTTCCTAGGAAATAAAAAAGATGCATTTTTGTTTGATTTAGCTGTAGGCCAGGCCACATGTGAAGAGACAGAACAAGTGAAGGGAAGATGATAGTGCAGTTCTGATTCCTGGGGGTTGTCCCATCTAGAGTAAACAGTCTTACAGAAGGGATGCTTGGATACCCAGGATGATGACCCTAGTGCCCCCATGCAGAGCTGGGTGGTGACTCATCCTATAACTCCAGTGCTTAGAAAGCAAAAGCAAGGAGTTACTGTGGGGCTTGCTGCCCAGACAAACCGGCCAGATCAGCTCCAGGTTCAATGAGAGACTCTGTCATTAAAAAAAAAAAAAAAAAAGGTAGGCATCTAATGTCGTTGTCTTTTCTCTATTACTCACACTGCATACACTTTTGCATAAGTACATATGTATACACACACCACACACACACACACACACAAAAGAAGAAAGAGAAACAAAGAAAGGAAATGAAAGAGAAAAACACATGAATGCTGCTGTTGCAGTGCCTACCTGAGGAGGGACCAGGAAGCACACTTTCAGTTTGTATTTCTGAAAAAGAACCTGAAGGTCCTGGCTCAACATGGCCAAGGTCTTCACCTGGGTCTGCAAGGCTTCAAATCAACTTTCTACACAGCCCTTTGCTATCTTTTTTTTTTTTTTCCTTTCTTAGAATGATTCTTCCTGTGCATCTTCATGTTTTCTCATGTTGCCTGGCTCTGTTTTATATTAGGGTTTACTTGCTGGTATTCCTTCCCAAGACGCCTTCCCTAGAAAATCCAAAGAAACTCCCCTGTCTGTTGAAGCTTAAATAGGAGACTTCTTGCACACAATTCCCATAGGAAAGTCAAACAATTCCCAGTAGCTCACTGCTGGGAACATTTTCACAGATCCCTAACTGCCTAAGCTTGAAGTGCTAGGAGGAAGTGAGGATTCAATGTAAAACAGAATATGGGAATTGAGAGGAAGGACTCAGGTATACACCCCCCAAGTCACCAGAAAGGAGAGTAAAAGCCTCCACATGCTGTGAGGCGAAGACATCAACATACAAAAGAGGACGGTCAGGAGCCCTAGAAGTAAATCCCTAAGAGCACACTAGAATGAACTCTCCCCTCAGAGTGTCTGGGAAGCTCGCCTTGTTCTGAGCCCCCCTTGGTTTTATTGACTCTCTGCCCTCTCCGATTCTCTCTTGCAAGCCACAGAACTGAACTTAAATCAGGGATGTGCAGACTCCATTGCTGTGACATTTTCCTACCTGACATTTGCCCCCAATGGAGCCTGATTGATGCTGAAGTTGTCTCGGCATAACGGGTGTCGCCTGTCGTGTGACTTGGCTGTCCTTCACATCTTCAGGGGTCCAAGTAAGAGCTGGAACGTGTCATAGCGCACCTGGTGTCCCTGCACCTGTGATTCTTGGTGGCTTCTCGCCCAATACCATACTTGCTTGCAGAGGCTGAGGATGCTGATGCTGGGATTCCCTCTTCACAGTGTCACTGTTCCAGGCTTATCTCTGACCCACAGAGGGAGGAAGGGAGGACACAGGCACCTCCACCATCACTTCCAAAAGGAATAACTGCCAGGGTTTGGACCAGGCAGGGCCCTGACTGGGAAACACCTGTTCAAGAAGCATCCCCACGCTAGTCTCACATTGGGCATCTCATTTGGCATGTGTTCTAAGATCAAATGACTTTAGAACAAACTTGTAAGAAAGACAGAAGCAGAAGCTTCCACCAGATGCTTCTGGGAGAGATTGGTAAAGGGGGTAAAAGAATTTTCAAGTCCAAGTACTCCAGGAAAATGATTTGAAGCTAATTAAAAATAACTTAAACATACGTTAGGTTTCCAGGGCAAAAGCCATCCCTTCCGATGGCAAGGGATATACTTTTTTAAAAATGGGGCCATGAAGCGCCAGTTTGAAAAAACTTGGCTCTCCTCTAGATTTTTGCTGAAAACAGTCACAGTCATCTGTCTTTTCCAAAAGTCTCACCCGACAGCACCAGCCAGAAAACAGGCACAGCTCCATCAGGGTACCCTCAGCCCATCCACGGCTACACATCCTTCTCATGGTATAATTTATTTCTTCAAGTATGAGTATAGTTAGAAGTTTTTCTTAAAAGTCCAAAACTAATAGTGCGAGCACAACATAAACTGAATATTTAAAATCAAAGAGGTGCATGTGAGCAATATATATATACATATATAATTTACCATATATATACATGGTAAATTATAAAGTACTGTTTACATTAGAAGCATACTCTGAATGCAAGGGTTCTCCTATCCCAGACTCCAGCATGTTGACGTGGAGGGAGGGTCTTCTAAATATTCTGTTCTGATTGAGGCTCAGTAACAAGGAGAAAAAAAACAACAACAAGCAGTTAAGGGTGTCTCAAAAAAAAAAAAGGGTCCTTGGGAACAGCTGGAAGATAAACTGTTCCTGACAGATATTACTCTCAGTTATCCCACTGCATAAAATGTCTGAATGGAAACAGGAAGCCAGAAGTTCTCAGTCAGGATCCAGCTGATTTCCTCAATGAGGCTTCCCAGGTCTGTTTCTGATGGGTGTGTCGTAAGCCCCAGTTTGATGATGTCACCTTTGTTTGCTCTTCTATCTGCTATTGTAAACATCTATTTTGATAATAGTCTCTCTCTCTCTCTCTCTCTCTCTCTCTCCTGCTTATCTTCACTTCCTACTTGCTATTTCCTCCTTTACTTTCCACATATTTAGCAAACTTACATGCGGACATAACTTAGTCGGTAGAGTACTTGCCTAGCATGTACAAATCCCTGGGTTTGAGCCCACCCCAACACTGCATAAACAGGGTGAGGTAGTACATGCTCACCAACAGTGAGTTCCAGGATAGCCTGGACTACAGGAAATTCGGTCTCAAAAACAATGGGGGGGGAGGGTTGGGGACACTATGGGGCAAGTGGGTGGGAGGGTGGGACTGGGAGGAGGTGAGGGAGGGGTGGTGTAACATTTAAAAGAATAAAATTAAAATACATATATACATATACATATATATATATACACATACATATGTTGGTTCACAGCGAAACATTCTTGGCTTAGAGTCTATGCTGTGATCAACCACACAGAAAGGCTCTCTAAATACCTAAATGCACTGGTTGGGAGAGAGTTAACCGTTTTCTATTCTGGAAAAGTTATTTCAGCTTGTGCTGATCTGCGGGAATCTCCAAACTACATTTGATAATTATCAGTGTGTTTGTGCTGAAAAGGACTCTGAAATCAGGTGATCCACTCTAGTCCTTCCCTTTGTTTTTTTTTTTTGTTGTTGTTGTTGTTGTTGTTGTTGTTGTTTGTTTTTTGGTTTTTTTTTCCTGCAAAGCTGAGACTCAGAATAATAAAGGGGTTTCTTTGAGGCCTAGGGTTTGGGTCTTCACCTAGTTACTAGGAATAAAATAAATAAATAAATAAATAAAGACCAGGAAACAGCCACCTGGCCTGGTCCCAAATGTCATTGATTAACTTGGGGTAAATCCTAAGCAGTTCTCTTAATTCTAAAATGAGAGGCTTAAAATAGATTTTCACCCCAGGGTGCTTTCACTCCATACACTCTGACAGGATAAGTTGAATGAGTTGTTCAGGTTAAAAAGCTTCATAAGCAAGACAAATGGGGAGAGGGAGCCAAGTCTCATTCATATCTAAGAGACACAGGGAAGACGGGCTGTAATATTGGGATGAGAATATAAAGCTAAGGGACTCATGTGAGCCACAAAAGGAAAGAAATAAACAAGGGAAAATCCCCCCCTGTTGTGGTCAAATTAAAGTGAGACCTAGAGGTGATGGCCCTGGGCAGAACAGGCCTCAGGAATCAGAGTGAGAAAAGTAGAGTTAGGGGGCCCTGGGATCCCCAGGGAACTTGAGAGCAGAGGGCTGTTAAAGAACACAATTGCATCTGTGAGGTAGCACAAGAAATGTTCATTATTGCCAATTTACAAGAGATAAATTATCTGCCCCCAAATGCCCCACAGTTCCCTACTAAAAACAAAACAAAAAAAAAAAAAACTGCCCTATGGTTGGTTTAGAAGTAAGCAAGAGAGGAAGAAAGAAGATAAATTGATATCTGTGCTTTGAGGGATTAAGATTAGAGGTGAACAGAAGCAGGAGTCCTAGCTTTCGAGCCTTGGAGAACATAAGTTCACAGACACAGACAGATGTCTTCATGGGGAAACTATACTTCCTTCCACATATGGAAAAACTGATCTCACTACAACTGGGACCCAGCTCTCCAAACAGGGTGACTCTGGGGTGACATTTGAGCTGCAGTGAGCAAACAGCAACACAGGATGTCCCCAGCCTGGAACCACTGGGAGAGGGTACTCTCATCACTAATGACATTTGGAACTGAATAATTCTCTGGTAGGGTTCTGGGGGATAGGGTTGCCTGTTTATTTCAGAAGACTAAACCACCTGGATGCCAATTGCACCACCACCTCAAGTTATGATAACCAAAAAATGTCTCCAGTTATGACCAAAAGTCCCCAGCAGGTAAAACTTCTCCCAGCTGAGAACTACCAGGAAGAATGAACAGACTGCATAATGATCTACTGTACTGAAATTTTCAAATGGGGGATGGAGAATCAAAACCCACGCCTCATACATCACTTTGAGGTACTGTGGTTGTGTTAGTCATGCTGAAGAATCTGGGGGTGATTTGGGATTCAAAGCATTATCACTAATTATTTCAACAAGTATTTTAACAAGTACCCTCCAGATGCCCATTGTTTCATCTTTTTTTTTTTTTTAATCTACATCCTTTCTCCCTCCCAAGGCTGTCAGCTTCTCCTCTAGTTAAAATCTGGCAGAAGAATTATTATTTCCTTTTCTCAATGCTTGTCAAAGTTTAATCAGCCTGATTACCAGACTGAAAATGAATGGCTGTAAGATTCTAGTTTCTAAAAACAGGAGATCAATCAACACAATTGTGCACACCTGATAAAAGGCCCGCCTTCCATAAAGCTGAAGCCTCCAAGAGAGTTTCAGTGAATACAGATTAACCCTCTTGTTGCAGAAAGAGTCTGATAATTCATCCCTCAGTCTAAGTGAGCCAAATAAAGTGACAGGTTCCTTTGGAGTCTTAAGTCCCTGGTGTGGTGCTGGAAGGTTCAAGGCAGAGAGGGCATCTTAGATGATCAGAAGTGACATGAATTCAATCATGTTCCCCTAGCATTCATTCATCTACTGATGTCTTGGGACTGGGGCCATAGCTTACTTGCTAAAATGCATGCTGACCAGGCATGAGGGCCAGGGTTCAGTTCCCCCAGCACTCACATAAAAGCTGGACACAATGACATTCCTCTATGACCCCAGCTCTTGGGGAGGATGAGACAGAGATTGGCATGTCCCAGGAACTTGCTGACCCCAACTCTAGTCAAAATGGTGAGTTCCAAATTCAGTAAGAGACTCTGTCTCAAAACATAAGGGGTAAGGAAGTAGAGGAAGACCCTGACATCAACCTCTGACCTAAAAAGTCACTCTCATGGGTGAGTATATCATACATACACTAAAGGAAGGAGGGAAGGAGGGAGGCAAAAAGAAGAAGGGAAAGAGAAAGGGAGGAAGAAAGGAAAGAAGGGAAGATAGGAGGTAGGAAGGAGGGAACGAACAAAGGAAGGAAGAGAGGGAAAGAAGGAGGAAATACGAGAAGGAAAGAAAGAAATCTTAGACCCCAGTGTCACAATGTGAGTTTACTTGTGGATAGGGGCATCTAGATATAATTAGAGAAGATGGAGACATACTAGCTATGTCTACATATTGTGATAGGACTGGTGATCTAATCAAAGTTTTAAATACATTCTAGACACAGATCGTGGCATGAAGCTGAAAGCATTTATAAACAAGAATGTGAGCGATCACCACCAAACCACCAGAAGCTAGGAGAGAGATCTAGAGCACATTCTCCTTCACAGCCCCTCAAGAGGAACCAAGATGCCCATACCCTCACCTCAGACTTCAGAGCACTACTGGCTTGGTCCAACCTTCAGCCTATTGGCTGCATGCATCCCAGGATAGCTCTGCATGAAAGCCAACACATCTGTAAATAGCATCATGCTCTAATAGCAAAAGGATGGACACTCCTGCATGCAATAGGAAACTGAAGAGCTCAAGCTATTCAGTCTGTGGTGCTTTGCCACTAAGGCTTAGCAAACACACACTGGAGACCACACTGGAGACCACACCTACTTCTGCTCTAGTGTTCCTCTTTCATGCCACAGCCGTGACATAAGGCCACACCATACTCCTTCAGCCTGGTGTGAAGCATTCCTCTCTACATTCAACAAGTGAGATCACCACAAATTACCCTTTGTCATGAGTAGAGTTCTAACCTGGCCCAGTAGCCTTGGTTACTATTTCTAACATGTTCACAGATGTCTGAACTTCAACCAAGGTCATTTGTGTAGCCAAGTTCAAGGCATTGGCCCCACAACTCTGGATCTGTTTCCAACACGTTTTCCCTATGCATGTGTGTGTGTGTGTGTGTGTGTGTGTGTGTTCTTCAGAATCCTATATGACAGAGGAGTTTTCAAATGCACTTTTATTTTTGTATCATTCTATAGCTCTGCAATAGGGAAAAAATTTTGAGTTATTAAAAATAATGTACAATTTTCTCCAAAGGATTCTATGATGGTTGGGTTTAATTGTCAACTTGATATGACCTACAATCAATCACCTGGGAAGAATGTCTTAACAACAGGCTGTCTGCATTGGTTTGGCTTTAGGGGACTATATTAAGTTAATTAAGATAGGAAGTCCTAGCCCACTGTGGGTGGTACCATTCCCTAATTAGGGGTTTCTCAACTGTATAAGAGTAAAGAAATCTAACTGAGCACAGCCAGCAAGCAAACACAAGTACATTCCTTTCTCTCTGCTCTTGGCTGTCGATGTAATGTGACCACCTGTCTCAAGTTCCTGCTTCTGTGACTAACCCATAGTGATGGACTGTAATCTACAATTGTGAACTAAAATAAACCCTTCCTCCCCTAAATTGCTTTTTGTCAGGTTTTTTGTTGTTGTTGTTTTGTTTTGTTTTTTGTTTTAATCACAGGAACAGAAACGAAAGCAGAACAGGCACAAATCTGTAGATTCCTGAATTAATAGGTCTAACAACAGCTGCCCAAACCTTCATATGAGCAAAGCTACGAGGTAGCCATATTATAAAGCATCTTCTTATAGTAATAATGTCATTGATGAAAGTCAGAAACCTAGGAAAGTCCAAAAAAAATTAATCAATAATATCACTTAACTTCTGTTCTTAAAAATGTAACATGAATATAGATGAGGAGACTTCCCTATGTCTCCGTGAGAGGTCCTTTGGATGTATACCCAGAAGTGGTATGGCTGGGTCCTGAGGCAGAGCTATTCCAAGTTTTCTAAGATATCTCCAGACTGACCTCCATAGTGGTTGCACAAGCCTGCATTCCCACCAGCAATGGAGTAGGGTACCCCGTTCTCCACACCCTCGCCAGCATGTGCTGTCATTTGAGCTCTTTATCTTAGCCATTCTGACAGGTGTGAGATGGAATCTCAGGGTCATCTTGAGTTGCATTTCTCTAATGATTAAGGATGTTGAGCATTTCTTCAGGTGACTCCCGGCCATTAGGGATTCCTCCTTTGTGAATTCTCTATTTAGCTCCGTCTCCCATTTTTTGATTGGATTATTTGGTTTCTTGGCATTTAGTTTCTTGAGTTCTTTGTAGATTTTGGATATTAGCCCTCTGTCAGATGTGGGGTTGATGAAGATTTTCTCCCAGTCTGTAGGCTGCTGTTTTGTTCAAATGACAGTGTCTTTTGCCTTACAGAAGCTTTTCAGTTTCATGAGGTCCCATTTATTAATTGTTGATCTCATGTCCTGAGCTGTTGGTGTTCTGTTCAGGAAGTTGTCACCTGTGCCAATGAGTTCGAGGGTTTCTCCTACTTTTTCTTCTAGTATCTTTAGTGTGGCTGGCCTTATGTTAAGGTCTTTGATCCACTTGGAATTAAGTTTTGTACAAGGTGATAGGTATGGGTCTAATTTCATTCTTTTGCAAGTGGACATCCAGTTGGACCAGCACCATTTGTTGAAGATGCTGTCCTTCTTCCATTGTGCGGTTTTGGCTTCTTTGTCAAAGATTAGTTGGCCATAGGTGTGTGAGTCCATGTTTGGGTCTTCAATTCGATTCCATTGATCCACTGGTCTGTTTCTATACCAGTACCATGCTGTTTTTATTATTATTGCTCTGTAGTACAGCTTGAAATCTGGGATGGTGATACCTTCAGATGCTTTATTATTGTACAGGATTGATTTAGCTATTCTGGGCTTTTTGTTGTTCCATATGAAGTTGAGTATAGCTAGAAACTGGAAACAACCCAGATGTCCCTCAACTGAAGATAGGATTAAAAAATTGTGGTACATCTATACAATGGAATATTACTCAGCTATAAGAAACAATGAAATTATGCAATTTGCAACCAAATGGATGGATCTAGAGGAGCTCATCCTGAGTGAGCTAACCCAGGCTCAGAAGGATGCACACGGCATCTATTCACTTATAGTAGGAATTTAACTATATCGTACAGGATATCTGTACTACGACCAACACACCAAAAGGAACATGTACATAAACTTTTTTTTTCATTTCTTTTTCTTTTTCCTTTTCCTTTTTTTTTCTTTTTCTTTTTCCTCTCTTTTTTTGTTGTTGTTCTTTGTTTTTGTGGGTTTGTGTGTCTGTTGGTCTTTTTTTTAGTTTTCCCCCCGTAGCAAGGAGACACCTTTCACTGGCAGTACTGCCTCATAGGCCCCCGGTGTATGAAGAGGCTCTTGGCCCTCATATGACTCCTGATTTGTGGTGAGAGACTGTTATGCAGGGACACTGCACCCCAGAGGATCAAGACGGAAGGGTCAGGGGGTAGAGCATGGGAGGGTGGGGCTGGGAAGCGGGAAAAGAGGACAATATGATAAGGATGTAACCTGTAGCAACAAACAAATAAATTTATTAATTAAAAAAAGAGCAGGTAACAACGTTAAAACACTGTAAATAAAATAAAGGATATAGCCGTTCAACCTGGTTTTATAAACCTCCAAGAGTCGAAAAAACGTAGAGCTAAGGTAAAATACAGGAGAAATGTGGTGTTAACCGATGCCTTTAACTTCAGCAGAGACGGGAGGAGCACCATAGAGTTAGTGGACTTATAAATTCTAGAGTTACACGGAACAGGGTGGTGAAGGTACACACCCTTAATCCCATCATTCAAGAAGAGTACACCCTTAACCCCAACACACTAGAGACAGAAACAGGCAGATCTCAGAGCTCAAGGTCAGCCTGATACAAAACAAACTCTAAATAGAGAAAAACTTCGATCCAGGAGTGGTGGAACACATCTTTAATCCCTTCAGATGGGAACCACAGGTCTCTGATCCCAATAATTAGAATGCAGAGACACACACATAGGATTTCGAAGGACCTAAGTTTAAAAGCTACTTACAAAAGGCCCACTCAATACAAACAAATTGTCCTTCGAGATCTCAAAATATATACACTAAAGCTGGTTTAGCTCCAAAATAACAAAATAATTTCTTCTTTAAACCAGATTGAAAGATAACACTTTATATATTGTCAAAAAACCAAATTTGCTTCAGGAGAAATATTACCTACCCCCCCCCCAAAAAAAGAGGGTGATTAACCCTGAGTGAGGATTAGGGCAGGGCTCTGTTCTTATCTTTCCAGGAGAATCAAAGCATCCATTCAAGGAACCCAGGGACAACTGGACAACGGAAACCTCAGCAGAAAACAGAATCAGACACCAAAAGAAGACGAGTGACCCAGATGATTCAGCCTGACAGACTCCCTCAATAGCTGTCTCCATCAAAAGCCTACAACCACAACAACTCAATATCGCTAAGACCGTTCAGCTGTACACAATGCCCCAGCCAGAACCTCAGTAAAGCCTGGAAGTTCAGCTTCTGCCTACAAACTCCTTAGGGCATCTAAACAGCTGAGAACAGAAGGACTGAACATAAAAGGATTGTACTAACATTTTTAACCATTTTTCCATTTTGGTTCGGGCCCCAAACAGGTTTACTACGACCCAAATCAGCAGGAAGTCATTTTAAGAGAGCGACGTCCCATACCCAGAGGGTGGGGAGGGTGTTTCTCCGCCCCCCCCCCTTTTTGGTTATTTGAAGGACAACTGAAAACTCTGTTATTTAGGGGAAGAGATTACAAGTTGTTAAATGGTCCTGTTTAATGGGTTTTGGAGGTTAGACCCAGGGTATTCCTTCTTTCCCTCTTCTGTATCCTTCTTTATCTCCTATGTAGGAGTGCATGGACTTGAGAAAAATGAGACATAGACATAGCACAGGAAGGGCCAAGAAGAAGGGACAGATTATTGAATATGCCCTTATACCTTTGTATATTGATACAAAATTAGTAGTATATTTGGCTAAAGTGGTATTGACCATTGTTTATTGTGCAAAAATAAGATTGTATTGGACTACGTCAGTATTGATCTTTGTATATTGATACAAAATTAAGATTATAGTTGGCCACAATGGTATTGACCCTTGTATATGGACGCAATATTAAGACTGTATTGGGCCACATAGGCATTGATCTTTGTATATTGATACAAAATTAAGAGTATATTTAACCACATTTGAATAGATCTTTGTATATTGATACAAAATTAAAGGTAACGCTTCCTAATGGTATCATACCTAGAGATACTTAAAAATGAAATGTGAAGCTCTGGCCTCTTGATACCAACCGTCTTAAACTGTTTAGGATAGTTAAGAAAAACAAACTCCGCCGGGCGGTGGTGGCGCACGCCTTTAATCCCAGCACTTTGGAGGCAGAGGCAGGTGGATCTTTGCGAGTTCGAGGCCAGCCTGGTCTACAAAGCGAGTCCAGGACAGCCAGAGCTGTTAAAAAAAAAGAAAAACAAACTCCTAGTCATGCATGCATGTCACCTTGTTAGCTACTATGACAGTCTATCACAGATATTCTCTAAGCTACTCAGTAATCAAGTTGTTAAGAGAAAAGCAACATTTGCTTATCTAAATACAAGAGATAGATAGGGCATCTTCAAAAACCCCAAGAGATCTGCAAAATATGGCATTCAAAGATGTGGTCTTAAATTAAGATTTTTTTTTTGATATCGTGACATATCAGCTCCTGACAGCACCCCCTATTCTACTCCAAGTAGAAGATAAGCATCGAAGAATCTCCAGTGTGAGATGGTTGAATTAGTGGCAAGCCTATCTCTTGGCATGTAAACACTCCTTGCTTCAACTGCAGACAGACGGCTGTCCAAAAAGGACAAAACTTGGTAGCAGGGAAGTCGACAGCCTAGCTCTTCCTAGACAGGGTAGGTTAGTCCTTCATAATCCCTGCTCTACAATAAATGTCTGTCAGAGAAACAGGACCAAAAGGCTGAAGACTGATGCTGGAATGTATGGAGAGAAAATGGGAACTGTCCAGGTAGTCACTGGTTTGTCATTTCTTAGTATTGGAAGCTGCAGGCCCTGCACTTCCTATATAAGCAGATATATTTATCCTTCTCAGCTCTCTGAGGTGGTTGAAGAATAGACAGCTTGAGTCTCATAGCTAAATTTTGAGTTGTTTAGGAATCAAGAGGGCATTCTAGATCTAAGAAGATGGTTATAATAGTGATGCAAGTTAGTATGAAAGCTAAGTCAGTTATAGAACTTTAAACTCATGGAGATGGTTAGAAGGTAGAAGGTTAAAGTCAGGGGCCAAATATGTATGAACTGGACATTGGGAAGGTATACTGGGCCATTTAACTCTCATAAATGTGGCATATTTAATTCTGCTGTTTTGTATAGAATTTACTGTTATAAGAGAAAGAACCATTTGTTGGATTGAAAAGGGAAGCTGTTGGGGGGGAAGAGGGTGGAAGGGTGGGACAGGAAGGGGGAATAGGGAAGGGTTTGTGACTGAGATGTAACTTGAAGAAAAAAAATAAAGTACTTATATAAAAAAAATGTAAGATGAGATTGAGATCCTGGGAACATTATTCATGGTCTTTAAAAAGGAAAGTAATTTTCAATAAGTTTCTCATTTGTTGTTTGCATGTTTTCTGGTCTAGCAGAGTTTGTGCTTTCAGGGTGTGCTTGGTTTGGCCTCCAGCAGGATGGCGAGTGGATCTTCATTACTCAGTGTTGACTTAGGCTCCCATGGAACAAACAGTTCACATGTGACTCTAAATCTCAAAATTTTCATGGAGTTGTTCTAAATACGAGAGAGTTGGTCCAGCATTCTTGTATTCCCTCCCCACATAAAAGGATGTTGCTGAGGCCCATGCCCAGGACTCTTGGGGGCAAGGATAAGCTGGTGTGGAGTCAATGACCCAGACTCCAGGGGTCTGGTAAGTGGCAAAGGCAGACCCATTTATTTCAGGAAGAGTGTGCCCCTTTATAGCATCCCCCCAGAGTCCCATCGGCTCCTGAACTGCAGGCTGCTCTGGCTCTTCCTCACTGGCTCATGTCTCCTTACCCGGGGTGGCATCATCAGTCTCCAGGCAGGTCCAGGCAGGTCTCAGGCCAGCTGCATTTGGAAGCCCAGCCACACAGGCATTGTTTCTGCTCAATGGAAGGCCTTGTTCCTCCTACAAAGGGATATGAAAGGTTTACCAAGGTGGCCAGTTAAAGAGTATTTCTTTGGCAAGAACTGTTGCCAGGCAGTAACTATGCCCACTTTGCTCCCATCCCAAAGGGAATGCTGCCATGCTCATCTCAAGTATGATGGTTTCTACTCTAGGGGTGCTTCCAGAATGTGTCCTCTGCTGGACCTGGTGCTACAGGCCTTTAACTGCAGTTACTTAGAAGGCTGAGAGAAGATCAAAACTTCCATGTCTCCCTGGGGTACAGTGTGAGTTGAAGGCCAGTCTGGACTTGCTTGAATGATCACCTTGGAAGCACAAAGACCTGTGTTTCCTCTCCAGATACCAATTTAAAAAAGCAAAAGAACCTGCAACACACTTCTTGTGTCACACTTGCAGACAGTGACAAGGGGTTGTGATTCCAGTGATGAGGAGGTGGAGGCGGGCTTGGTGTTTTGTCAGCCTAGATGGCTTGTGAATTTCAGTGCAGTGTCTCAAAAGAAAGGTGGACAGTGCTAAGGAGCAGCACTCAGGTTTGTCTTCTAATCTTCACACATGTACTTGCACACCTGTCTAGACACATGCACACATACAAACCACACACACATACACACGCTACACACACCACACATACACAACACACACACACACATACACATGAAAAAATTTTCCACCTTTCTGGTACTTTGAGGCTAAGATATTTTGAGGCTTCAAGATATGTGGCCTACACAGAATCTACTTCATACTCTTACATAGTGTCTTATCAAGAAAAGAAAGACACAATTTAACACAGGATCTATTTTCATCTGATTCTAAGCCGTTGCCAAAAAAGACGTCAGTCCATCTATCTGTGGTCTCTAGGACTTTTCCCAATTAGGTCAGATATAACAGGCAGGGTTTAGAACATAGAGAAACTGGGGAAAATAGTTTCTTTCTAAAGCAGAGTCTGTGATGAGGAGTTAGATTTTTTTCTTTTTAGCAAGTCCAAGCATGATCGATACCTTGACAAAATAAAATTTTTAAAGAATTATTATGAAAGTGAAAATAAACAGTCTTAATATTGTACCAGTTGATTCAAGAGGCATAAGCAACTTCTGCTAAATAGCTTTCCAATGCTTTAAGTCCTCAATTTTAGCACTCATGTTGCACAATGAGTAATTCACCCAATGGCGCTGGCCCCCAGCCTGGTCTTAGAGTAGGCTGCTCCAGTGCTGTCTCAGCCAGCTAGGGTTATTACAACAAAGTGGTGTAGAAATGTATTTTCTCACACTCTGAGGGCCAGAAATCAGAGATGATGCTGTGTGAGTTTGCTTTCTCCTGCAGGCTCCATTTTCAGCTTAGAGAAGGGAATCTGAGAATCTAGCGATACTCAAATATCTTTCTGCTGCCCCATCCCCTCTTCTTGTAAGGACTTGAGTACCTTTGAGTTACTCAAGACTTCACCCCACGTCCTCCTTTAACCTTAATTACCCCCTCAAAGGCACAATCTGTCAAGACAGTCACACAGGGGATAAAGCATCAACATAGGAATTTTGGAAAACAAGATTCCTCCTGTAACAAGAATAAAGCCCCTGTGGGTTTCAACAGTAACTCTCTGCCTCTGCCTTGTAACAGCCATAAAAGAAAGGCCTATGTCTACTGCTTGTCAAGGGCAGATTGAAAAGTTCAAAGGGAGAGAGGGCGATAAACCGCTTAACAGACACGTTCATTTCCCTGCAGAACATCCCCATTCAAGAGTCCCAGCATTCAAGAAGCAGGAGCATCACAAGTTTAAGGCCAACCTGGGTTACATAGTGAGACCTTGACTCAAAAGAAAAGGTAAGAAACCGTTTAACAACCCAGCCTGTGACTCCTTACAGTGTGATCTTCCCCCTTCATTAGTCTCATTATATTGAAGCACATTTTTTCCAAGTAATTTATCAAAGGTCACACAAATTAATCAACACTTCAAAAGACAACTGGAGAAAGCCACAGGCCAAACAAAATCACCCAACTACCACTACCTTGGTGTGTTGACTGGCAAACTTGCTGTCTTTTTCAGAGCTTTCTTTTGCTTCTTATATTTTCCTTTGGTTTCCTTGGGATTTCATTTTGATGCGTGAGTTGTGGTGTGTACTCCCTCCGCTCAAGGACAAGGGCAGAGATGACACAGACAGGACTGTAAATCACATGCTTTCTATAAGACACTTGTTAGAGTGTTCTAGGTTCCTTCTGTCCTATCCTGTACCTAATCTTGTCACTTTCTGCCTTATGTGTGCTTGGATACATCAAACATTTTACCTGGGGCACATAAACCATAAAGGCTGTCTTGTTGGTGTGGAGACTTCTCTTTCTCCTTTCCTCAAAAGAGCATAAATTCCTTCTATCCAATTATACATTTTGTTCCCAAAACATGTTCTGTTTCTAGATCCTTAGAAATATCTGACCTAACATGCACATCTCCAAGTACCTGTGTATTTGTACTCTGAGTAACTGATATGCAGTTCAGTAATTCCGCTCTTGCTGACAATATTTCAGAAAAATGGATGATTGTCAGACTATATAAAATTGTGTTTGCAACCAACGGGTGTCTCAAAACCATGCTTAACATTATGTGCATCTAAAATTCCTTCAAAGAAAATAATACAGTTTCTACCTGCCCCCCAAAAAACTTTCTAAATGATATATTCCATTTATAGCTGAAGACAAAGTATAGTTCTTAAGTAAAGCAAAAAAAAAGGTATAAGATGAAAAATATTTGGTTTTACAGTATTTATATCCTAGTGTTCACACATGGTCAAGCAGACTTGGACTTTATTAATTGTACAGCTGAATATCAGAAACTCTCTTAGTGGTACCCACTCCCACCTGCCACTGCTATTAATTTTCAAATCACAGTTAACATCTGGTCATATTTTAAACTGAGTTCTAACTATTTGTTTCCTTGGAAACATTATGTGCTGTTAAGGCTTGCTTAAAATAGACTGTCTGAACCTTTGTTTCTTGATAGAAAAGTTAGAGAATTGTACAAAAATATTTGGTGGCACTTTCTTTCTTTATTCTTTTCTGACCTATATGTTTGACATCTTGCCATTTAGTTGTCACTGTTAGCACTAAAAATTTCACAGTGTATCACTTCAGTTAGAATGTATGATCCCAGGACAAGAAATTATAGCATGTCTGTTCTACAGACCTATGGTAATTTGTCTGCACTGCTATAGCAAAATACCTTAGACTAAATAGTTTGTAAACAACAGAAGTTTATTCCTCCAACATCAAAGTCCCAGAACATTTGATCTGTCTGTGCTACCAAGGTGGCGAGATCATTGCCAATGGAGAAGAATTAATGAATGCTGTGTCCATACCTCTTGGGGAAAGGAAACGTAAGGGGGCCTAACTAATCCCCTCCACCCCTCTATCAGGGCACTGATCACATCCATAGAAAAAGGGCTCCCAGGACCCAAAACCCTCATAAAAGCAGATCATCAACACCATTGTCTTGGGATGTCCATGTGAGTTCTGGAGGAACACATACATCCTATAAAGATACTATTAAAATGCCAGTCTCAAACTATACATTGCTTATCCCTGTGGAGGTCAGTAGCTTGCACAGAAACACAATTCATATTCTTAGCCAACCAACCATAAGGTTCAGCACACTGTCTAGCTTGGTCAGCATCCCTTCTTGGCAAGACTTTCTTGATGAAGGGATCTGCCTGTTGATATGCACTCTGGAAGATACCTCCCACTGCTCTGTAACAAATGGTTCTAGGAGGAACAATCATGGATAAGGTCCAGAAGACCTTATTTAAAAAAAAAAAAAAAACTCTCCACAATTACATATTTTGCAAAGGGTTGTTGATTGCTTAGCATGGATTGAATATGCAGGTCAGAAGAAAACAACAAGACCTACAGTGACAAGGCAGGAAGGCAGTTCACAATGGTCTTTCCACATACTAAGATAATAAGCCCTTAAATAATAAAGTGCAAAGCAGAATAATAAATGTATAAGAGAGTAAAACACCATGGGAATTCAGAGGAGAGAGCAAATTCATCTAACAGGTCAAGTTATGGAAGGAAAACCATGTGAAAATTCCACCGTAAAAGAGAGAGCATATTGAATGGTAAAGTTGGGTATGAAACAATTGCCAGGGGCAAAACTAGAATGGAGGGAGAGTGGTTACTCAAGTATTATCACAGCCTTTTTATTGCTCAACATTAGACTGATATATAACCTCTGTATGACCTTTTCCTTATCTTTTAAAAGAAAAATAATGAAAAAAAATAGTATTCATGAGGTTGGAGAAAATGGCTCAGCAGTTAAGATCATGGAGACACCACCTATAGTCTCAGCTCCGGGGTGGGGGGGCATCCAATGCCTCTAGCCTCCCTGGACACCTGCAAAAGACACATACACATAACTTAAAATAAAAAGTTTAAAATCATACTTGTTTCAAAGTGAGAAGGATGAATCACTTAATACCAAGTGTTTAGAGCAGCATCCAACAATATCATCCTCATTTGCAGCACTATTTTGGTAGCATACTCTAACTTTGCATTCACTGAGGTTTTTGACACCCTTTGGCTCAAAATGCTATTGAAGATCCCATACTGCATGTGCGAAAAAGTAGAGAAAGAAATGGATTAAGATTAGAAACATGATTGCTTGCAATTATGAACAAAAGCAGAAAGAAAACTCATCAATGAAGACAGACACAGATAGACTATCCCTGAGGTAGGAGGAGAACCAGGTGAAAGCAGGCCCCAGAGAAAAATGCTTCGTCAAATTAGAGGAAAATGGAGCTAACGGCTGAGGAAGAGGACGAGATGGTCAGATTTGAGAACTAAGAGGCCATTTGTGGGAATCTCAGGGAGTTTCTTAGGGTCACGAAAGCAGAAGCCAGGCTGTGAGAAAGTAATACAAAGGAGGTAGAACTAGAGATGCTGGCTGACACTCCTCTGGGTTTGCTTCCTGTGACTGAGTGCACATGTGCTTACAGACTGTTTAAAGGATAGCCAGGACCTGACATCTTCTGTTTTCTGCCCTGTTCTAGCCCCATCCCATTGACCAGTTAGTCTCACCTCCACCAGAAATCCCAAAGCCAACATGAGTACGACCTGAATTCCTGAATGAGGTAGCACGGAGAATGCTGGAGCCAGCCTTTCCCCTACAGTGAGAATTTTTAAATAAAAAATTTGGTACTCTCAGTGGTCATATTCAGTTCATCCCTTGCTGAAATAAGCCAGTCATTCTGTAAAAGATGACAATGATTCCATTTTCCAGACAGAAAACAAACTAAGAAATGAAGTAACACAAATCTGTTGGTAAAATTCTTACTTTACAAGTACAAGGATCTGGGTTCAATTCCCAGAACACACAAAAGCACTTCCCCAGTACAAGCAGAGATGGGTAAATCCAGGGGGCTCACTCACCAGTCCAGCCTAGTTGCTGAGTTAGAACCAATAAGAGACATTGTCCAAAGAAAGGTGGACTGCACCTGAGGAACTATATCCTGGGTTGTCATCTGGCTTCCACATGCATGTGTGTACCTTACACACGTGTATACAAACACACACACTCACTCACACAGAGAGGAGGAAGGGAAGAATAGAAGGAGGTAGAGGGGGAAGAAGGAGAAAAAGAAGGAGAAGAAGAGGGGGAGGAGAAGGACAGGAGGAGGAGGAGGGGGGAGGAGGAGGGGGAGGAGGAGGAGGAGGAAAGCAACAACTGGCTGCCTAAGGGGAACTGGACCTAGACTGGATTAGTCCTGAAGCAGAATAGCACAGCTGCCTATTCAGTTTCCTTATTCAAGATTTTATTATCTAGGGACTCTGAGTCAAATCTGTCCCCTGAAACTTAAAATAGCAAGAACGTGTTGGGCATTTGTGGATCTCCTGTTTGCCATGCAGCCTTAGGTTATGGGCAGTGCCCCCATGGGACTTGACAACTAGGTTGAGACTGAGCAAGATCTGGGGTCTCAACCCAGGGTTGGCAGGCTGGTGAGAATTATTCTCTCCCTGGCTTCCCCTAGCCCTCAGGTATATAAACAATCTAAGCTCTGGCTACAGGGGAAGTCACATAGACAGGCCTCTTATCTTTTCTTTCCCCATGCCAAGCTTGCCCACAGTTAAAAAGAGAGGCTCTGGCTGAGAGAGAGAGAAAGACTAGGATTACCGCTCAGCGCTTGAGGGCTTGGTGGAAACATCTTTCCCCATGCATCAGAATTTGGCTGAAGCCCACCCATGGTTAAAAAAGAGAGGAGAGAGAGAGAGAGAGAGAGAGAGAGAGAGAGAGACCAGGATGACCCATCTCAAGAGGGCCTGCTTATAGATCTTAGAGAATCATGAATTTCATAAAGTAAGTTTTAATAAAAGTTTAGAAAATAGCTGACTCAGGTCATGATTTCACCTGAAAGACTTTTAGCCTCTGGGGAAGGTGTCTTTTACCTGTGTCGACCCTTGTCCAGGAGGCCAGGCCCCTGACCTAGGCAGGCAGAGCCACAGGTTTCACCTGCAAACACAGCAGTGCTGCAACCGCTTCCCTGATTTGGACCTAGTCACCACCCACCCGCCAGAGCACTCTCCTTAGCAGAATGCTGCTCTCCCACCGGCCCCTCACACCCGTCCCCCACCCTCCGGACACCACTGAAACCGAAGGGTCCTTTCTGCACTACAAACCAAAGGGCCTTTCTACACTACAAACCAAAGGGCCTTTCTACACTAGAAACCAAAGGGCCTTTCTTCGAGGCTGTAAGAAGGAGGATGTGAAGCCAAGCTCAACAGGTGCTGGAAAATGTTCAAACAATAGTGATGGCATGGTGGCATGGTGGCATGGTGGTGTGGTGATGTGGTGGCGTGGTGGCATCGTGGCATGGTGGCGTGGTGGCGTGGTGGCGTGGTGGCGTGGTGGCATGGTGACATGGTGGCGTGGTGGCGTGGTGGCATTGTGCCATGGTGGTGTGGTGGCATCGTGGCATCGTGGCATGGTGACATGGTGGCGTGGTGGCGTGGTGGCGTGGTGGTGTGGTGGCGTGGTGGCATCATGGCATGGTGGCGTGGTGGCATGGTGGCGTGGTAGCATGGTGGCATGGTGCGTGGTGGCGTGGTGCATGGTGGCGTGGTGCGTGGTGGCGTGGTGGTGTGGTGGCATGGTGGCATGGTGGCGTGGTGGCGTGGTGGCATGGTGGC
>CAJQZJ010000638.1:1541388-1567290 GCA_907164525.1 Lophiomys imhausi | reverse complement strand
GAGAAACCACAGTGAAAGCTCCTGCCTATTCCCTCCCTCACTGCTCCATTTCCTGACCCTACATAGTGCTTCCCCTGCGGGTCTGAGTAGTGTGGCATGACCCCTATGGGAAGAGTAGAACGCATAACCTTCTCAATGGCGATTATCTACCGATGCATCAGATTTTCTCTACCTGAATAACAACCATCCATGCTTGAAAACATACACATCTTATAGTCATTAAGTTCTAGAAAATGACAAATTAAAGCAAGCCAGGACCCAGCAGGTGACAGAGGGGAGTCAAGTGGCAGAACACTGTCCTACAGAGAGATTCTTTGTCGGCAAGAACTGGACTGATTGCCCTTGCCTGAACCTGTGGTCCAGAAATCCCCAGTGATCCTAACATCCGAGCAGCCCCGCAGAGTCCTTGCTTCTGCAACCAAAAAGACTTGTCCAATAGAATACCGACTTCTCTGTTGGAGCTGCTCCTCTAAGCCTGTAGAACAAGAAAAGGCTGAGAGGAAATGGCCCAGCTGATGATGCAAATCTAACTTAAAAAAATTGTAATAGTGTCTCTGTAACACACTCCCCTACACATTCCCTTCATGAGGCAATCCCCACCAGGAAAAGGATCACTTCGAGGTAGCTTCAGTTCCAGAATGGTGCTGGCATTGTGATGGGAACATGAGGCATCAACCCTCAGTCTTCAAAGGTTATGTTAGAGATATTTAGGGGATTTATTCTAAGGTCAGGAGATGGAGAAGTGAAACAGGACCAGACTGGTTTTTCTACCTGTGGTTTTCTCAGGGTATTTCTGCACAAGACTATAGTAGAAAAGAATTTTTTCCTGCATACTTACACTCTGCTTATTTATAGATCAGTTTGAAGGTAATGTGATCCTCTTTTCATTCCAACAAGCAGATGAAAATAGAAATGTGTTAGCTATTCTCAGAATCACATAATCACAATTATCAGTTTGAATTCCGTTTGCAACCAGTGCAAAGCGGTTTATCACCAAACCCATCTCAAGGTTTTTAATTGTGTGCACGTGAATGTATTTGCATATTCTCTTCACTCTTCATTATTTCTTTTCCTGATAAAGCACTTCCAAAGAAACTGTACTCCAGCAGTCCAAAAGTGTATTTTTCTTGCCTATCTCCCAGAGCTGAGGGTAACTGCTATCATATCCTGAATATTCCTGGAATTAAAAGGTAACCTGGGAATTATAAAATGGTGCCACAAGGTTGACTTCAAAAATGCTGGTCCAGTATTATGGTACTCATGTACATGCCCTGAGTGTTATTTAAGAAACTTGGCCACTGCAAGTGAGGCTCTCCCCAACCCACCTCACTCCTGCCTTGTTTGGAGTGAAGACAGTTTAAAAGAGAAGGTAAATGCTAAACCTTATCTAAGTGACTCCTTTTTATGTGACACCTGCCTTCTTCCATCCATTCCTGACTCAGGGACAAAATAGATTCATAGTCATGAAGCAATTAATGCAACACACATAAAAATTAGTATCAACAACACCAACAATAATGCAAACCCAACCTCCCTATCTTCCAGTGCAGGCGAAGTGGCTCCATGGTTAATAGCACTTTCTGTGGTACTGGTATAGAAACAGACAGGTTAATCAATAGAATAGAATTGAAGACCCATAAATAAACCTTCACACCTACAGTCACTTGATTTTTGACAAAGAAGCCAAAAATGTACAATGGAAAAAGGAAGCATCATCAACAAATGGTGTTGGTCTTACTGGATGTAGAAGAATGCAAATAGACCCATGCTTACCACCCTGAACAAAACTTAAGTCCAAGTGGATCAAACACCACAGCATAAAACTGGACACACTAAATCTAATAGAAGAGAAAGTGGAGAAAAGCCTATAACTCATTGGCACAGGTGACAACTTCCTGAACAGAACACCAATAACTCAGGCTCTAAGACCAACAATCAATAAATGGGACCTTATGAAACTGAAAACCTGTCAGCAAAAGACACTGTCATTAGAATAAAATGGCAGCCCATAGATTGAGAAAAGATCTTCACCAACCCCATAGTCAACAGAGGTCTAATATCCAAAATATATAAGGAACTCAAGAAATTAAACACCAACCAACCAAGTAATCCAATCAAAAACTGGGGTAGAGAGCTAAACTGAGAATTCACAAAAAAAGAATCTCCAATGGCCAAGAAACACTTGAAGGAATGCTCAACATCCTTAGTCATCAGAGAAATGTAACTCAAAATGACTCTGAGATTCCATCTCACACCCATCAGAATGGCTAAGATCAAAAACTCAAGTGACAGCACATGCTGGTGAGGATATGGAGAAAGGAGAACACTCTTCCATTGCTGGTGGGAGTGCAAACTTGTACAACCACTTTGGAAATCAATCTGGTGATATCTCAGAAAACTTGGAATAGTCTACCTCAAGACCCAGCCATACCACTCCTGGGCATACAGATTCTTCTTGAGCCACAAGAATATTGGCTCAACTATGTTCATAGCAGTTTTATTTGTTATAGATAGAAACTGAAAACAACCCAGATGTCCTTCAACTAAAGAATGGATTTTTAAAAATGTGGTACATTGATACAATAGAATATCATTCAGCTTTCAGGAAATCATGGAATTTGCAACCAAATGGATGGAACTAGAAAAGCTCATCCTGAGTGATCTAACCCAGACCCGGAAAGATACACATGCTATGTACTCACTTATAACTGGGTTTTAGTCATTTAATACAGGATAACTATCCTACAATCCACAGACCCAAAGGAACAGGAACCTAGCATAACTATCCTGCAAAAAAAACTCCACCCAGCAGAGGATCAAAACAGATGCTGAGACACACTGTCAAACATTAGGTAGAGCTCTGGGAGTCCTGTATACAGAGGGAGGAGGAATAGAGAGACCCGGAGAAAACAAGAATACCAGGTGAAGATCAAAAGAACCAACCAATCTAGGCCCCTAGAGGCTTACAGAGACTGAAACACTAACAACAACAACAAAAGCATATAGAGACCAGACCTAGGCTCCCCTATACGTAGATGATAGGCAATGTGGCTTCATACAGATCCCTTAGCTAGTGGGGTGGGGAGGAAGTGTCTGACATGGGCTATGGTGCCTGTTAGTGGATCACCTTACCCTAGTTGGGCAGCCATGTTGGGCACCAGTGCAAAACGAAGCTCTTAGCCCTCATGGGACTGATTAACTGATGGAGTTTGATAGGGATGGGACACCCCTCATCTGAGGAGAAGGAGAGGGGGTAGAGAGGGAAGAGGATGGGAGGGTGGATCCGAGAGGGGTGGAGGGAGGGGGCTGTGATCAAGATGTAACTTGAGTAAATAAATAAATGTATTTTAAAAAGAAAAAAAGAACACTTGTTGCTCTGATCCACACTGGATAGCCTGTGACTGCCTATAACTCCAGCTCCAGGGACTCTAACACCCTTTTTGGCCTCCACACATATGTGCATATCCCCACACAGACCTAATTGTAGATCCTGCAGATATTTAGAAGAAAGTAACAACTTCAAAAAGTAAAGAAATACATAAGTGAGGAATTGGTAGACTTTGAACATTGCTGAGGCTGTTGCTGTTTGTGTTGAAAATATTAAGTCAAAGCCCACACAAAAATCTATTCTAGTTTTTAATTAAAATGTGGCCCAGGGGCATCTGGAGATCCAGTGTGGTTGCAAAAGGGGGTAGTCGCTGAGAACAAAGCCAGCAGACCCAACTGGAGCCAAACTTGGAGAACCAAATCTCAAGCTGGATCTTTTGAGATTTTGAGCTTGGTTTCTGCCTCCCAAAAGAAAGTGCAAATCCCGAAACTGGTAAGTGTTGAAGATGAAGGACTATGGGGAGAAGCCAGGCTTAAACCAAAAGGCCAAACTGAGTTTTGTATTATCCTATGGAAAAGGGGTTTCTCCCATTTAACAAAAGCCCAAAAATAAGCTAATGTGATTTATAGAAGGTATTTACCACCATTTCAGACCTAGCAATAGTATCCAGCCATCTCAATACCTCCTGCTGATGCTGGCATAGTCAGCTCCCCCTCCCCCCACGCTTTTTTTTTCTTTTGATTTGTCCAGGCAGGGTTTTCTGTGTAACAGTGACCTGTACTCACTCTATAGATCAGGCTGGCCTTGAACTCACAGAGATCTGCCTGCCTCTACATCCAGAGTGCTGGGATTAAAGGTGTGTACCACCACATCCGGCCCTAGTCAGCTCCTTTATCATCCAACTTCATAGCAGCCACTGATAGGCAACAGAGACAGGCCTTATTTCAAACACTGAGCATTTTAGATAATATTTTGTTTCCTTGGTTTCATGATTCCCATACAATTTATGTTTTGAAAACAGCTATCCCACACAGCAGTCATCAGAAAAAGAAAATAGCTCATTTCTAAAACAAAAGACACAAATAGCTTACTTACCTAGCATGTTCTTGGTTCTCAGGTCAAAGAGGTCAGGATAGCACTCTCTACTTACTCACCTTCTTTCTGTATCTGGATGGTTTCATGGTACAGCTATGTCATGATGGATGTGACGGTTTGTCAAATGTACGGTGGTAGTGTAAATGAGAAGGGCCCCCATAAGCTCATATATTTGAATGCTTGGTCCACAGTTAGTGGAACTGTTTGGGAAGGATTAGAAGGTGTGGCTTTTTTGGAGATGTGTCACAAGGTGTGGGCTTTGAGGTTTCAAAAGCCTACAGCAGGCCCAGTGTCTGTCTCTCTTCCTGCAGATCAGGATGTAAAGCTCTCAGCTAATGCTCCAATGCCATCCCTGTCTTCTTCCCACCATGATGATCATAAAACCCGTAGGCAAACCCCCAATTAAGTTCTTTCTTTTATAAGAATTCCCTTGGTCAAGGTGTCTCTTCACAGCAATGGAACAGCAGCTAAGACAAGTAGCCAATTAGGTCTGTACTGAAATGCAAATAGCATGGTTCAAACAAATGAAGAGATAGTAGCCAGAGTCACCAAAATGTTGCTGATAAAACCCAAGAGTCTATGGTAATGAGATGGCCTAAGAACAAGAGTAGAAAAATATAAAATATTTCCTATGCAAACCTCCTAATTGCATCAGACATTAAGTCCACCTTTGAAAATAAAACTTGTCTAAAAAGTATTCCTCAACTTCCCCAATGAAAGATTTTTCTTAAATAAACAAAACACACTTAGATCATCCTGATCTACCACGCTATAGAAGTCCCTCTGACCTTTCACTGCTGACTCCCAACTGATTAACCGGGGTCAGAGATGCTGGCTACTCCTGATTCCCTCAGAGAAATGGTTGCAGAAAAACCTGGATGAATATAAAGAGAGTCTCAAGGTGTGAAAACAAGGGACAGCTGATATTGCTTTTCATGAAATATTCTCATGATAATTTAGGCATGCGTGAGGAAATCTTGATAGGTGAGAGACATTATGCTTCACAATAGACTGTTCAAAGTACCCAAAGTTAGTGCACAAATGGATTCTTTTAGACTGACAGGCTATAAACTTTCTACCAATATATGATAAGTTGGCCAAACGTTCACGACTTAAACACTTCATGGAACCATCTCACAGATCTATGGGTCACCAATCCAGTCAGAGGAGCCATCTTTTCTACCTAGACTTCACAAGACCAAAGTCAGCATTGAAGCCAGGCTTAGATTTTATTTGAAAATTCTTAAGAATAATTGAATCCCAATATGATTCCAGATGCTTGAAGAATCCAGGGCCTGGAGGATGTAGGTCTGAGGTCCCCGGTTTATTTTGTGGAACTTCTCCCTATCCCTGAAGATCACCCACATTCCTCCCAACCCACAAAACTGTTGTTTTTCCTTGTGCTTCAAACCTCTACGCCACACTTTCAGTGGGGAAAACTACTTGTAAGGACTTGGACGGACGATTGCATGGGGCCCTTCTGGGTCACAGTAAGGCCAGTGTGCTGTTTAATATGATGCAATTATCAGAGTGACATCCTGTCATGCTTCCAGCTTCCATAGATTAGAGAAAAACATTTTTATGGAGGCCATGGCAAAAATTCTGCCCATACAAATGAAATAAAGGATAAAAGTTACGAACACGAAGGCTGGAAAGACTGGCTTACTTTCAGGTTCTCTGTTTAAACTCAGGTAAGTTGACAAAGCCTGTCTACACTTACCTCTTTTTTACATGACTATTTAGGAACAGAGGGAATCAATTATTTCTTTCCTTATGCTTCATACAGTGTAACATGCTGGTGTTCTGTAGTACTTGGAACGGCACATGACTACAACAAAACAGAATTCTCCAACACAACAGGGCAGCTGTACATTTGAACTCACAGTGGCTGTAGCCTCATGCTTAAGACCTGCTCAAGCTCAAGCCAGACAAAACCCCAGTATGGTGTGGGGAAGGTCATGAAGTCTCATACATACCTGAGGATATGTTGGCAACTGATAGCTACTGGGAGAGGAAAAGTTGGTTTGTATAAAGTATGTGACCCCTGAGAGGCTACCAACACTCCAGTAGATGGTCCTAGACCCAGACTTATACTAACAGCACTAAATGAACCCAGTGGGTTTAAAAAATAATAATAGACATGAAACTGTGAGAAAATAGTGTGAGGGTTATAGAGGAACTGTTGGAAGGGAGGGAATGGGGTAGACTTTTGTGAAATTCTCAAACAAATATATTTATGTATGTATGTATGCATGTATGTATCAAGAGATCACAGTTAACACAAACTTATCCCACACAGCTACATTTCCATTGCTTTCAGTTAACTGGCCCAGTGAATAAGGACATAGAAGAAATGCACATTAAGGGAAGAACAGCAGCACCAAATATTGCAGCAGGGAGCCCTAACCAAAAAAAGCCAGGGTGCAGTGAACAGAAAATACCACCAAGTCGAAGGACAAACGGTGAGCTTCTGCAGGGGTCTTGGGAAAGAAGACCTGTTGCGCCATGCCTTAGCCTCAGCTTCTCCCAGTGTCTTCCTGACTCCCCTCTGCTTCCGATGCTTTATGCCTTGGAGGGACGAGGTACTGAGGCTGATATTTCTTTATTCAATTGACAGTAGTAGCTGGTGTGACAGAGCACACCCTTAATTGCAGCATCTGGAAGCAGAGGCAGGTAGATTTCTGAATTCCAGGCCAGTCAGGGCTATACAGTAAGACCTTTCCTCAAAAAAGAAAGAAACAAAACATTTCATAATAGTAATCGTTATTCCATAACATATTAATATAACCAGTTTTCCATTTTTTGAATATCTTATTTTTTTAGAAAGTTTAGATACAATAGTTTAGGGGCTTTTCTTTTTTTTTAATCTTTTCTAAATGATTTATTATCCTATGAAACTTTAGGAATATTCATTGGTAATATGCATTAATATATTATCTCAGATATGACTATGATACTGTGATATGTGCCATCAGGATATTTCCCAAATGCACATCTTACTCTCTACCATCCTATGACATTGGAAAGTTTGGCTCTACTTGGCAATGGTTGGGTCTTGGTTAGCTGTGACCTAAGCCTCGAGTCACAATGTGCTTTGATCAAATCCACCCTCCATCCCCTGTCTTCTAATTCCTCCTCTGTCCTCCCCTCCCACTTTCCCCTCCCAACACTATGTACATTCTCTCTCTCTCTCTCTCTCTCTCTCTCTCTCTCTCTCAATCTCAATCTCTGTGTGTATGTCCCTATTGATTTTAATTTTATTAATTTAAATTAATTTAATTAATACCTACTTATTCTGATTAGTGCTGCATATATGTGCATAGATATAGGCCATAATCTCTCAGATGTTGCATTTCTGAAGAAAACTGACTTTGTCTCATCAGCCATTAACTGCCAACAGCTCCTCAGCTAGAGGCAGAACTTCATGAGCCCCTGCTCTACCCATGCTGGGATTTTGTTTGGCATGATCTTGTGTGAGTTTTGTGCATACAATTCTAGATTCCTCGAGTTCATGTGTGCAACTGAGCTGTTATGTCCAGCAAACACTGTTTCTCCACAGAGGACTACTCCCTCTGGCTCTTACAGTCTTCCTGCTCTCTCTTCCACAAAGCCCTGAGTCTCTCCAGTAGGGGTGTGATACAGATTGCTGAATTGATTGTGATTCCTTTTCTGTGAATTGTTTTTTTTAATCCCTAGGGCTGGATTGGTGAGTCAGTGGCTGAGAGCACTATTGCTCTTGTAGAGTTTGACTCCCAGCCTTACATGGCAGCTGACAATTGTCTGTAACTCCACTGTCAAAGGGTCTGATGCCCTCTCCTGACTTCTGTGAGTACAAGACACAGTGTTGTGCCCAGACACATGTGAACAAAACACTCACACACATAAAATAATAAAATAAATAAATCTAAAACAAAACCTTTTTTAAAAAACTACATAAACTTGCTATAGAGTTGGCAAGATGTCTTTTGGGATAAAGTGCTTGCTATGCAAGCATGAAAACTCAAGTGCAGGACCCCTCCTCCCCAGCACCCATGTAAAAGCCAGGCATGGGAGCATACATTTGTGACCCTAGCACTGGAAGGCAGACACAGGAAGACCCCTGGAACTTACTTGGCAGCCCATCTAGACAACTGCTGAGTTCCAGGTTCAGTGAAAGATGCTGTCTCAAAAATAAGATTGAGAGCGATTGAAAAGATACCTAGCACCAACCTTTGACTTAGACACACACACACATACACCTCACACGCAGAAGCATGCACGCACTCACACATGCACGCACAAAGCTTGTTAGATGTAGGTGGGATATAACATCATGGAATAAGTGGTGGAAATTTCAGGGGTCCTAAGGGAAAGAATGTTTCTGTTGGGCTGTAGCAAGCTGGCAGGGTCTGTTCTCTGTAAGGCCCACCACAGCAAGGACGAGTGTGCTTCTTCAGAGACTCTCAGAATGAGAGGGTGGAGAGCGAGCTTGCACACTGCTGCATTATGGGAAGAAGCAAGGCAAGACGGGAATATACTGACTTCCCTCCCTACTGCTCCACCCTGAAAACAGCAGCTGGGGTCTCCGGATCCGCCAAAACACTTTCTTACAAATGAATTCTTTTCGTGCAGATAGCAAAGGACTGTCTGTGGTTGGGGCAAAGAACTTTGTCCAGACTTAATTTCCCAGACAAAGACAAGAGAAGGGAAAGGGGGGGCCATGAGTCTCCCTGCAAAAGCTTATGTCATAATTGCCGAAATTCAATAAAACCCCAACTGAGAAGATGGTTGAACAAGCAAATTAACAAATTAGATGAAGTTCAATGTCTGTCCTAAAGCTCCCAAAGTCTCTGGAAAGTTATTAGTGAAAACCACTTAATAAAATGCCCACTCTCTATAAGTTCCTTTTAAACACCTCGATTTTGGAAATACAACTTTTTAGCTGGCCCTGATGGCAAAGGCATGGGTGGGCCACCCAATGGCCCACCCCCTCACCAGTTGCAGCACCAGGTGCAAGTGGGCCCTGCACCTCAGCTGAGCATCACAGTAGAGCTGGTTATGGTAGGGTGGATGAACCGCACTAGGGCAGGACAGCTGGCTCCGCCCTTGCTGGCTGGAGCGTTGGAGTAGCAAGCAAGCAGAACAGTCCCGGAGATCTTACCCTGGTGGTGGAAGTGGAGGAGAGCTGGCAGGCTGACCAACTCAGCTACCACCCAGGCCCAGATCCAGGACTTTGAGTTGGCCCACTTCAAAATCTACTTCATCTAAATTGCTGAAGCATGTGAAGGGCTGGTCTGCAGGATTTCCATGACACAGGGCAACAACAGAGTAATGGAGAGGAGGCCCAGTTAGAACCCAGTTTGATGGTTTAGCAGAGGCCAGAGGCCTTGAACCAGACCAATAACTCATTGCAATGAACATTTGCAAGTAAAGATGTGTGGACAAAAAGGTATACTGTGGGACACACTGTGACACACTACAGTTTCTATGACAAGATTTTTTTAATATGTATAGTGTTATTTATATTTAGAAAAAAGATTTTCAGAAAAAGATAAATGCTTTTCATTTTTATCCCCTCCCCAACTACTGTTTTGTTTTTGCTTATTTTTTTACAGAAACTTATTTATTTTACATTCCAAACACTATCCCACTCTCTCCATCCCTCCTAGTCTCACCCTCCCATCCACATCCCCCTTACTCCCCCACTTTACCCAGTACCAACCCACTCTGGCACATCAAATCACATCAAGATCAAGTGCCTCCTCTTCTACTGAGGCAAGACAAGGCAGCTCTGCTAGGAAAATGAGCTCTAGAGGCAGGCAACAGCATCTCAGTCTGAGACAGACCCCATTCCAGTTGTTAAGAGATCCACTTGAGGACCAAGCAGCCCTTCATTTTCATATGTGTAGTGGGCCTAGGACCAGTCTATGCAAGTTCTTTGGTTGGTGGTTCAGTCTCTATGAGCCCTGTATTCAAGTTAATTGGCTATGAGGATCTTCTTGTGGTGTCTGTCCTTGATCCCTTCAGCTTTCTCAAACCTTCCCCTAACTTCCTCAAGAATCCCTGATTTTTGTCTAATGTTTGGCTCTATGTCTCTGCATCTGATCCCATCATCTGCTGGATAAGGCTTCTCAGATGACAAAAATATTGAGTTCCTGTCCAGTTCCCTCTCTCCATCCACTTCCAGTGTCTATTTTATCTCCTCTATTTAGAGAAATTCAAGCATAATTCCTTGAGCCCTCCTTGTTACTTAGTTTTTTTGGATCTGTGGACTATAGCATGGTTATCCTGTATGTATTGGCTGATATCTGCTTATGAGTGAGGAAATACTATGTGTGCCTTTTTGGGTCTGTGTTAGCTCACTCAGGATGATATTTTCAGGATCCATTTGCCTGAAATTTTCATGATATCCTTGTTTCTGATAGTGGAGTAGTATTCCATTGTGTAGATGTACCACAATTTCTTTATCCATTCTTCAGTTGAGGGACACCTGGGTTGTCTACAGTTTCTGGCTATTACAAATAAAGCTCCTATGAACATAGTTGAGGAAATGTCCTTGTGATTTGGTGATGCATATTTGGGGTATATGTCCAGGAGTGGTATAGCTGGGTCTATAGGTATTGCTATTCCCAGTTTTCTTAGAAGGCACCAGAGTGATTTCCAGAGTGGTTGTACAAGTTTGCACTCCCACCAGCAATGGAGAAGTGTTCCCCTTTCTCCACATCCTCACCAGCATGTGCAGTCCCTTGACTTTTAGATCTTAGCCATTCTGACAGGTATAATATGGAATCTCAGAATTGTCTTGAGTTGCATTTCTCTGATGACTAAGGATATTAAGCATTTCTTCAAGTGTCTCTCAGTCATTAGAGATTCTTCTGTTGTGAATTTTCGGTTTAGCTCTGCATACCATTTTTATTTGTATTATTTGGTTTGTTGGTGTTTAATTTCTTAAGTTCTTCATATATTTTGGATATTAGCGTTCTGTCAAACATTGGGTTAGTAAGATCTTTTCCCAATCTGTGGACTTGTGTTTTGTTCTATTGACAGTATCCTTGGTCTTACAAAATATTTTCAGTTTCATGAGGTCCCATTTATTAATTGTTGATATTAGTACTTGAGCTATTGATGTTCTCTTCAGAAAGCTGTCACCTGTGCCAATGAGATCCAGGCTTTCCCCCCACTTTCTCTTCTATTAGATTAGGGGTGTCCAGTTTTATGTGGAGGTCTTTGAACCACTTGGATTTGACTTTTGTGCAGGGTGATAAATATGGATCTATTTTCATCCATTTCTTTTAGATCTTCGAATTTTGTGGAGTATAGGATTTTGAAGTAAGACCTTATGATTCTTTGGATTTCTAATTTTGTTAAACTGGATACTGTATCCCTGCCTTTCGGTTTAGTTAGTTTGGCTAAGGATTTGTCCATTTTGTTGATTTTCTCAAAGACCCAGCTCTTGGTTTCATTGATTCTTTCTAATGTTCTCTTTGTTTCTAATATATCAATTTCAGTCCTGAGTTTTACTATTTCCTGCCATCTACTTGGGTGTGTTTGCTTCTTTTTGTTCTAGAGCTTTCAGATGTGCTTTTAAGTTGCTAGTATGAGATCTCTCCAATTTGTTTATAAAGACACTTAATGCTGTGAACTTTCCTCTCAGCACTGCTGTCATTGTGCCCCATAAATCTGAGTATGTTGTGCATTCATTTTCATTGTATTCTAGAAAGTTTTTAATTTCTTTCCTGAACCAGTGGTCATTGAGTAGAGAAATGTTCAGTTTCCATGAGTTTGTAAACTTTCTGTTGTTTCTGCTGTTCTTAGTTTCATTATTTCTCTGTTTAGTTTCTGTCTTGATGATCTATCCACTGGTGAGAGTGGGATATTGAAGTCTCCCACTATTAATGTGTGGGGATCTATGTGTGATTTAAGTTTAGTAATGTTTCTTTTACAAATGAGGGTGCCCTTGCATTTGGGGCATAAATGTTCAGAATTGAGATGTCATCTTGGTGGATTTTGTCTTTAATAAGTATAAAATGTCCTGCCCATCTCTTTTGATTAATTTTTTTGAAAATCAATTTTGTTGGATATAAGAATGGCTACTCCTGCTTGTTTCTTGTGTCCATTTGCCTGGAAAACCTTTTTCCAGCCTTTTACCTCAAGGTAATGTCTATCTTTGTTGCTAAGGGTGTTTCTTGTATGCAGTAGAATGATGGATCCTGTTTTTTAATCCATACTGTTAGTCTGTGTCTTTCTATTGGGGAATTGAGCCCATTGATGTTGATAAATATTAGTGACCAATGATTGTTACTTCCTATTATTTTGATGTTGGTGGTGGTAATGTGTGTGTGTTTTACCTTCTTTTGTTTTGGGGGTTGTATATTTCCTGTGCTTTCCTGGATGTAGTTAGTCTCCTTGGGTTGGAGTTTTCCCTCTAGTATCTTTTGCAGGGCTGGATTTGTAGATAGGTATTGTTTAAATTTGGTTTTGCTGTGGAATATCTGGTTTTCTCCGTCTATGGTGATTAAAAGTTTTCCTGGGTATAGTAGTTTGGGCTGACATCTGTGGTCTTGTAAGGTCTGCAAGATATCTCACTTCTGGCTTTAAGAGTCTCTGTTGAGATGTTGGTATAATTCTGATAGGTCTACTTTTATATATTACTTGGCCTTTTTCTCTTGCAGCTTTTAATATTCTTTCTTTGTTCTATATGTTCAGTGTTTTGATTATTATGTGGCAGGAGGAATTTCTTTTTTTTGGTTCAATCTATTTGATGTTCTGTAAGCTTCCTGCAGATTTATAGTATCTCTTTCTTTCGATTGGGGAAGTTTTCTTCTATGATCTTGTTGAAAATATTTTCTGGGCCTTGGAGCTGGGACTCTTCTCCTTCTTCTACTCCTATTATTTTAAGGTTTGGTCTTTTCATGGTGTCCCAGAATTCTTGAATTTTTCATGGCCTTTGGCCATCAGGTTGTGCCTGTATGTTCCTGGCTATTCTTTGTGTAGGAGGCCTGGATATTCCTGTGGTGTGAACCTTGGTGTTCCTGGTGCCTCAGGACTGATGTAGGTCAGTGGTACAGTGTCTGGACAACAGAGCTCAGAGGGACAGCACCAAGCTCAGGGCACCTGGAGATACCCCAGGGGATTCTGAATGTTCCTGGTGTTGGAAGCCTGGATGATGGGGTAATATTATGCATTTTAAATGTTAATTAATTGGTCTTGCTTGCTGTCTGCTACTTACATTGTCTCTGATTGGTTAAATAAAATGCTGAGGCCTGAGATTGGGCAAAGACAGATATAGGTGGGACTAAGGTACATGGGCTTCTGAGATAGAGAGCATCTTGGGAACAAGAAGCCTCCAGGAAAAAGCCAGGAGCAAGCAAGTAGAACACATGCCATGGGGTAGATTAAAGAAGATCATTCCACATAGCCTGGAACACTGGCATAACGTGGAGAATAGCAGTCCAAAGGGACATATGTATATATGGAGTCATATTTGGGTAATAGAATTAAGAACTAACTTAGGTGGGCCAAGATTTCTCAATTCAGGCCAAGGCTTGTTAAAATCATGTGGTATCTGTGTGTTCATTTATAATGGCTAGTTAAGGATTAACAGCTGCCAATCAATTAACAATAATATAAAAACTGTTAAACAATTTAATTAATTATTTCTTCAAATGGCGCCCATTGTGGGGCTTAGAATCTATGCTTACAGCCTGAGAAGGCCCAGGTAAAAGGTAGCTTCCTAGTCAAAGAGCAGGGAGCCAAACCTGAACACATTTCAAAGGAGCAGCTCCCTTAATAAAAGCTACTGGCTTGCAGCAAAAGTGGAAAGCTTAGCTCTCCTTATGTACTAAAAAAAACTGGCAGCCTTCTAAACAGAGCTTGAGAGTGGAATTAACTGCCTAGATTAAAAATGGAGGAATTCATAATGCCTCAGCACATTTGGATTCCAATTGAGTTTGCTCCTCTTAGCATGCAAATGATTTTTACCCTGAACAATTGTGGTTCTGTGTATCTTTTTTGAGAAAGTTTAGACTAGGATAGGCTTAAAGGAAAGAATTTACAGATGGAATGCTAAATTGCCAACAATGATAATGGAGGAAGGAGGGAGGCCCTTCCTGATAGATAATACAAAATTGATGGCAACTGGAGCTCACTGCTCCCTGGGTCCTAGATGTTGGTCAGGAGTTTCTGGTATCGTTCACCAGTGAAATGCAGCCAAAACTAGATTCTAAGAAATAATGAACAAAGCTTTAATTGCAACATAGGATGGCATGGTTAGACAGGCCAAGGCTTTTGGAATGTTGTTTCTTTGCTTGATTTTTGTTTAGATGTCTTTGATTTTCCTATATCCAGAGGTAGAAAGGGTATTTTTCTAGTTTGGCATTGCTAAAGCATAAGAGATTTTTGAAGATTTTGGGCAGATTTAGAATGGTCACTACAGTTCAAAGTTGCACTCTGGGTTACAGAGTTACTAATATCTGGGATTTAAGTGAAATATTTGAGCAGGGTGGAACTGGCACACACCCTTAATCCCATCACACTAGAGGAAGAAACAGGCAGATCTCTAAATTCTAGACCAGCCAGGTTTAAACAATGAAGGCAGGGTGGGAACCCTGCTGATAAGATAAGGTTGCTTACTAAAAACAGTCTAGAATTCAAAAATGACACATTTTTCCCTTGATGTTAAGTTTAATAATGTCCTTACTGCTCTAATGGATAAATACATATAATCTTAAATTTACGTAAAAAGAAAGGGGTCACAAGCCAGTCTCCTTAGGTGTGGACCTTCCACTGGAGAACTGGTTTCAAGAGGCATTTTGCCCCTAAAAGAGATATGTTAATTGCTGTGTGTGGTGGTACACACCTTTAATCCCAGCATTTGGGAAGCAGAGGCAGGCTGGTCTCTGTGAGTGTAAGGCTATTCTGGTCTACAAAGTAAGTCTAGAACAAGGATACACAGAGAAATCCTGTCTTGAAGAGAGAGAGAGAGAGAGAGAGATTCTGTTAATCAATGTAAAGAACCAGGGTTAGGCTGAGGAAGAACATGCAAACTGCATGCCTACCACAGCCAACAATTAAGAAAAGCTCACATAAAATAGCATATCATGCTATTCTACACCAATCTCCTTAGGAATGGAGCTTCTATGGGAGGGTTGAAACTCAAGCTAATACAAAATGGTTTAATTATTGTTAGTGTTTAACAAGGGTAATTCAATTATTTAAATTCATACCTTGAACTCAAATCTTGGGAGACAAGGAAAAAACAGGTTCCTTGTGTGTTCAAGGCCAATCTAATCTACAGAGCTCTACAGAGAAAATCAAGACAGCCCAAGGTACAAAGAGAAACCCTGTCTCAATAAGGATAGATATATCTACATAGAAATTAAATCTCCAAAGAAAGGAGAAAAGGAAAGAAAAAATATATAAATGTATACATTTGATCCTAAAACGTGGGAGACAAAGACAGAGACAGATGGGTTCCTTTTGAGTTTGAGGCCAAGCTAATCTACAAAAAGCCAAAACAACACAGAATAAACCTGTTTTAATCAATTAATAAAATTATGTCAACTGTAGAGTAGAATACTTAAACTCCATACAGTCTTATGCTGTATTTTCAATTTAAAATAGATTATGTATAGCATATATATATATATATAGCATATATATATATATATATAGCATATATATATATATATAAATACTGTTACATGCCATCCTTTTATATGGCATGAATGGAGACTTAACAAATGTCTTTCTTCTGTTCAAAGAACAGAAGATATTCCTTAATTGACTTGTGCATTGTGTACATCCAAGGCATTGTGGTAATTACAGAATTAAATGTTACTTGTGATAAATTATATATTTTCAGAACAATGTGACCAGACACCAAAGAAGACAAGTAGCCCAAATGATCCAGCCTCACAGACTGCCTCAATATCTGTTTCCTCCAAAATCTGCATCCAGAACAACTTTAAACAGCTTGCTGAGATGGTCTAGCCTCAAGGACTGTTCCAGCCAGAAGCAGGAAGGAGGGGGACACACACTCATGGGTTAGAAAAAAGAACCTTATTCCATATGGCCAGGAACATTGGCATAGCATGGAGAATGGCAGTCCAAGGGGACATATGTATATATGGAGTCATGCTTGGGTAAAAGAGTTAAGAGCTAGCTTAGGTGGGCCAAGATTGCTCAATTCAGGCCAAGGCTTGCTAAAGTTCATGATGTCTCTGTGTGCTCATTTATAATGGCTGGTTAAGGATTAATAGCTGCCCAATCAATTAACAATAATATAAATACTAGTAAATGACTTATTTTTCCACACTTGGATGTTGCTGGTGTAGCAGGCCTAGTGTCAGCCTCCATATTCTTGGTGCAGCTAGTGTTGTGGCAGTTGATGGAGCGGTGGATCCACAATTAAGCTGGAGTTTCCTGGGTGTTCCTGTGCATCAGGTCTGATGACTTCTAGATATTCCTGAAGTTGCAGGCCTGGGGACCCCAGGTAGAGCCAGTCCAGGAGATGGAGCTAGATGTTCCTGTTGTATCAGCCCTAGGTATTGCTGATGTTGCAGACTTGACCCCAAATGTAGTGGGGTCAGGAAAACGGAGGTGGATGCTCCTGGTGTATAAGACCTTGTGACCTCCAGTGTGGCAAGGTTGAGCAGTGGCACGCAGGGCACAGCACTCAGCTCAGGTCAGCTGGGCATGTCCCGGAGCACTGGGCATCACAGCAGAGGGATATAATGTGGAAGGGAAAGAGAAGGAATCCAACCCGGATATTCCTGAAATTGCAGGCCTGGGGATCCCAGGTGGAGCAGGTCCAGAAAGATGGAGTGTGGTGGGACAGCACTCAGCTCAGCGTAGCTGGAAGTGTCACAGAGCACTGGGAGGAGATGGGACTTGTCCGGGAAGGGAAGAGAAGGAATCTAACCTGGGTATTCCTGAAATGCAGGTCCAGGGAACCCTAGGTGTAGCGGGGTTGGGAAGACGGAGATGGATGCTCCTGGTGTACAGGCCTTGTTACTCCGGTGGGGCAAGGTTGACACAGTGGTGAAGGATGTTCCTGAAATTGCAGGGCTGGGGACCCCAGGAGTAGTGGGGTCTGGAAGATAGAGCTGAGTGACCCTGGTGTATGAGGCCTTGTAACCTCCTGGATGCTCCTGAAATTGCAGGCCTAGGGACCCCAAGTGGCTCAGGTTCAGAAGTTGGAGCTTGGTGGGACACTCAGCTCAGGGCAGCTGGATGAGATGTTTTCTGTGCTTTGTTTTGTTCTGTTTTTTCTTTTCTTTTGGTGGGGGAGGGGATATTGCAAGGGCAGAGGGTGGGTACAAAAGAATGGGAAGATGTGTGGGCCTGGAGAACATGATGTGAAACTCACAAAAAAATCAATAAAAAGTTAAAATAAATAAATACTTCTGTATCATAAGATCAGAAATTAAATTATTGATTTGATACCTGGAACATATAAGTCCAAACAAGTAGGCAGAGATGTGAACGTCCCTGAGCCATAGAATGTCCAAAGACCATTTTGTACCACTTTAGAATTGCAAGAAAGTATGTCAATCTAGATAAAAATTCTATGCTTAATAAAGAAAATTCACCCTTGGTCTTCTCATTTCTTCTACCACTTTGGAAGAAATAACAGTAAGGCCAGGGATTCCCCAGATATGTAACCAACCTAGTATTGACTGAGGAAGAGAACTGGCCACCAATTGTGGTAGTTTTAGTGTTAGCATATATAGCATAGGGAACTTGGAATAAGGCTGGACTTTTAAGATAAAAGACTTACATCCGAAGTGACATGTCCTTGGGAACTCACCAAGGACCAGGACCTCTTTGATATTAGGGCTAGGGGCAGGACATGCCCCCTGGGGTGCCCGCCCTCTGGGGTGGTCTGCTGTCATTTCACAGCTCTCTGTGAAAAGCATCTGAATTGCATGCCCTGAGGCACCTGTCCACATCTGCAGACCGCCTGTGAATTCACACCCCTCTGCAAAAAGCTTTTTTGAAAAAGACTGAGCCCCCAGAACGAACTTTAAAAGTGCACAAAAGCTTCTGCCAACAGGTAAAGATATATAAGGCAGGATCCACGTGAACGCTGGGCGGGCTCTCTCTCCTGTTCCTGATTCACTCAACGTTTCCCTTGACCAGTGAAACACACATCACAATCTCATCGGAAAGTTTCACCCTCTGATGTTGACCCATTTCAGGTCTGGAGAGGAGACAGATTCTCCCTGAGATTTGGGAGTGTTCAGACACGGAGCCCCGGACTTCGGGCCTTTGGGCCTTTGCAGCCATAAGCATCTGAATCAGTGAGCCTCCTGGGAAACTTTCATGTGTTAATTGGTCTTAAGACCACAAAGGTACTAACGAAATTCAGAGACTTTAAGAGACTTTAAAACTGAAAAATTGTATGAAGACCAGCCATCCATCAGGACCCACTCTCAGAAAAAAATATCCTTTTGAGAAACCTTAGGTTAATGTTAAATGTCTGTATTATAGATACTAAAAAGTTTTGGGTGTTAGGTTTCAGAGTTAGGGTTTGGGTTTAGGATTTAGGAATTTTATAGACAATTGTTAGGTAATTGTTAAGGATTGATAAATATATGTGTGATAAATAAAAATTTACTGTTACAACCAATTCCCCTTTCCCTGGGCACATATGGACAGGGACATGGAATTGAGGACTAGCTTCACCAGGGGAAGAAAAGGGGCACAGCTGAGCCCTTCCTCTCTTCCACAGCAGCACATCCTACATTCTCCTCTCCCTCTAACACCAGTGAGCAAGAGAGCATAGAACTGTGAGTCTGAGGCAGATCAAATCCCCCAATGACTGCAGTAAAACTCCAAAGGAAGTGAATCATTAAGACTAGGACAAAATAAGAAATCCTTAGGGATGAAGCGACTGAGAAAACTGTTTGATAATGCATTGTTGTCTAGCTAAACTGCCACAGCAGAGACATGTTTCCATATCATCCTCACAAATATTCCTTGATCTGAATTCAGCTCAGATTCAGCTATTTCAAATCTCACACTGTGGGAGAGGCCGGCGACAGCAAAAGTAAGTAATAAAACACAGATTTGGGGGTTTATGTTTTCTACTTATAAGCACCTTCCACATACCACTCTGGTGAACAGTTACTGACTTCAAGAAACACAAATTATTCCTAAGAAATATTCTGACAATAATAACGCGTTGTTAGTTTAATCACATAAAAGTAATGCTAATCTAGGTTTCAACACAAATTGGTGTTCCTAAAGCCTCCATTCTAAAATTTTGAATGGGTTTTGCAAGTGGAGCCCAGCAACAGAGCACCAGTCTGGCACCAGCAAGGCCCTGGGTTCATAAGAAAAAGTAAAACTTTTTAAAAGAAATTTCAAAAGCAGGATCTCAGGGGGTGGCATGTGGTGTCATCTTGAATGGCTGTCAGAAATTTCTTTTCAAGCTTGACATGAGCTTGGCATCCTATTTAGCTAGTGAGTTGGAAATGAAAGTACAATTCCCCCCACGCCTTGAAAGTTTAATCTGTCCTATGCAGATAAATCTCCGCAAGTGCTGGGGGAAAGTTGGATTTAGTGAGAGGTTCATGTGTGGCATATTATTTCTGTCAAGAAGAAGATACTAGTTGCCAGGGTGGTCATAAAAGAAGCTGGCTGGCCAAGATTTGTGCTGATCTCTCTGCTTAGTAGCCATGAGTCTTTGGTTTCCAAGTCCCTGATTTTCCACATACATCTCTCAGACACATCCGTAAACATGAGAAAATGTTTGCCATCGACGTTCATTTTGTTAGATCTCAAACACATCAGACACACTTCTGAGTTCTGAAGGCTTTTATAACCATCATTAACACTAGGACTGGGAAGATGGCTGGGTCAGCCAAGGGCCTGCTGTGCAAAGGACCTGAATTCAGATCCCCATGCACCCTTACAAAAGCTGGGCTGAGCAATACTGATCTATAACTTCAGCAGCAAGAGGAAATGATGGGGCTCCCTGGAGCTTACTGCCCAGCCAGCCCATTCAAAAACCCTGAGTCCCAGGTTCAGTGAAAGAATGTCTCAAAAAGAAAGGTGTAGACACCCAACATTAACGTCTGTCATCCCTACAACTCAGAGACAGATAGACAGACAGAGATAATCATTAATACTGTTATCTAACTACAATAAATTTTAGGAGCAAAGGGATATTAAAAATACATTGTTATTTAGCCAGACATTTATAACAGAGTAGATAAATTAACTCAGAGAATGGCAGCCATAATCTCTGGTAGTAGATTTGCATCTTTCAGGTCAAAACAAAAATTTTGTCCCATGATATCATAAAGAATAATTTAGCCTATTATCGAATTTTTAAGTTTGATTCCAGAATAATTTCCAGGCAGGAGAAACGCTGTTGAAGTTCTATCGATATGTGTGTCAGCTAACTCTCCCATCTCCTGCCTGCAGAGAATTGGTGCCTCTATGTAGCAAACATACTCTCTCTCCAAGAAGCAGAGTGTACTTCTTGTGTAAGATCAAGAGAGATACGGATCAGGAGTAGCAGAGTAGCTAAGTAAGTATTGTAATACATTTTCGTCTCAGTTACTTTTCCTGTGGCTATGAAAAATTACTCTAACAAAAGGAACATAAGGAAGAAAAGGTTTAACTATGAGTCATGGTTCCTCATGGTGCCCAAACCAAACACCAGGAGCTTGAGGCAGTTGGTCATATCCAATCCACAGTCAGAAAGAGAATAGCGACTACATACACCTCATCATTTCCCTCTCACTACATTATGCAATCCAGGATCCCACCCAGGCAATGATGCCACCCACGGGGAACAGGTCTTCTGACCTCAATTAAGGCAGCAAAGATAATTCACCATAGGCATTCCTAGAGGCCCATTTCTCAGGCATTCCAGATGCTTCCAAGTTGACAATGAATACTAACCAACACTTTCTTTCAGTTGCCTTTTCAGTTCGAGATGAACCATTTTAGGATCTATTCTTGCATTTAATGGGCTTGTGAATAAAGTCAAGGTACTAGTAACACACAGACTTCTAACAGTTGGAGTGTGAGCCCATTAGGAAAACTTCCAGACTGTCTCCTAGACTTTGAAGCAAGAACTCATCGACTCCTTCCTGTGCTTACACATCTACACACCCTTGGTGTGGATTGCTAAATTTTGAGCCTCTTGACACCAAAAGCAATTAATACGTTATTTATTTTAATTCCCTGTATACCTTGATTACTAAAAAATACATAATGTTAGTGAATCACCTGAATTCTCGGCTCCAAGATTAACTCTTCTCAAGTGATGGAGTTCTGTCAGGTGTTTTAACTGTGGTGAATTTGAATACAACAAAAGAATAAAAAAGCACACTAAACATAAATAAGTCAGTGACTGTCCTACTTTCCTCTCTGCCACTGTGATAAAAAACTAACCAAAAGCCATTTACAGGAGGTTTACTTGGCTTACATGTCTAGGTCACATTCCATCACTGAGGGAATTTGGGGCAGGAACTTGAAGTTGAAACCATGGAGGAATGCTGTTTGCTGAGATACTCACAACCTCATGCTTACCCAGAATTCTTATAGAGCCCAGGACCACCTGCCTAGGGAATGGTGCCTCCCACAGTGACCTGGACCCTCCTATGTCAAGTACCAATCTAGGTAATATCTCCAGACATACCCACAAGCCAATTTCTGGGCAATTGAGACTCTTCTCTCAGATGATTCTGGGATGTGTCAAGTTGCCAGTTAAAGCTAAGAAGGAAAGATATCACCTTGGAACCATCTCTAGGTAGAAACATGAGACTTGCCAGCACTGCAGAAGTTCCCATCAGGCCCTTTTACAGCACTGTCTTCCAAAGATAACCACTTTCCTGACGTAAATCCTAACTACAACCTAACTTAGTTCTGTCTTTTTTTTCTTCTAGTTTAGGAACTTAAATGAACAGGTGTGCTACAAATTTATTCTAATATGCAGAGGTCTCTTCACTCAACCTTATGACTGTGAGGTTTGTTCAGGTTTGTTGACACAGCTCTAACTGTCATTGTCATAGCAGGGTAGGTTTTTTTCCATTCTATCATTCACAGACAATGAACTTTTTATAATAGTGTCCAAGTCTGTATGTATTATACTTGAGGCAAACACCTTCCTACTCAGTAGCTTGCCCTGACAGTAAATAAATTTAATGTGGTCTTGACAAATAGCAAGACAGGATAGTCTATGTAATCCCACAAAGGAGAATATATAAAAGATGATTATGGAGGTCCTAATAAGATATTTTGTCAGCTCCTGGAACAATAATTATACACAGAGATGCAGCTGATGAACGAGTAAGAAAGAGAGGAGATAAATAGATAAATGGATGGATGGATGGATAGATAGATGATAGACAGACAGATATATAAAAGGGAACATGGAATAGGAAGACTGGAATCATGAACAACCACCATGATCCCAAAATCAGATGAAATTTCAGGTGACTAATGGTCAGATTGCAACTGGTCCTATATTCTAAAACCCATGAGCAAGCTTCCTATGACTAGGCTACTAGTGTCTTATAAAATGAGCAAGTTTCCTGATACACAGCTCTCTGATGACTTACATGTGCCCAACACTGTCATGCACACTGAATATACAATGGTGCATGTTGCAGGCACAGACCTGGGAGCTTGCGTCTAATTCAGTAAATCAGTAAAAATGAAACCAAGTGAAAGAAGCCAGGAGCAAGGAAACAAACACCGCTTACATGATGAATCTAAAACAAGACAAATTCACAGAACCAAGGAGAAAAATGGTACCTAGTGAAAACTTGGTAGAAAGAGAAATGGAGAGTTGCTAATAAAAGGATCCAAAGTTTGAATTAAACAGATGAATAAGGACTAAATATCAGCCAAATAGCATCTACCTATAGTCAGTAATAAGGTGTATACTTAAAAGTTGTTAAAAAGTAAGCCTGGGGCTGTTGGTAAAGTGTTTTCCTAGCATGCACAGCCCCCTAGCTTCAACTCCCAGCATCCCACACACCAGGCATGGTGGCGCACTCCTATAGTCCAACATTCAAGAGGTAGAATCAATACTTCAAGGACACCCTCAGCTACACAGTGAGTTCTCTGCCAGATTAGAAGACATGAGTCTGTCGCTTCATTCAATGTTTTCAAGTTCTTTTACCACACTCAAATAAAGTTTTGAAAAAGAGAAATAAGTCTGGCAATATCTTAGAAAACTTGGAATAGCTCTACCTCAAGACCCAGCCATACCACTTCTGGGTATACATCCAAATGATTCCTCACCAAATCATAAGGAAGTTTCCTCATCTATGTTCATAGCAGCCTTATTTGTAATAGCTAGAAACCGGAAACAACCCAGATGTCCCTCAACCAAGGAATAGATAAAAAAAAAACTGTGGTACATCTACACAATGGAATACTACTCAGCCATCAAAAAAAACAAAATCATGCAATTTGCAGTCAAATGGGTGGAACTAGAGAAGCTCATCCTGAGTGAGCTAACCCAGACTCAGAAGGATGCACATGGCATCTATTCACTTATAATCAGATTTTAGCCATATAGTACAGGATAACTATACTACAACCAATGTACCAAAGGGAACAGAAACATAGACTTTGTTTCCTGTCAGTGAGATACTTTTCCCTAGTGGTGCTGCCTTGTAGCCCCCCAGTGTATGAGGAGGCTCTTGGCCCTCATATGACTGCTGAACTGGGGCGGGGAACTGTTATGTAGGGACATTCCACTCCAGAGGTGTGGGATGGAAGGGTTAGGGGGTAGAGGGTGGGAGGGCAGGACTGGGAGGGGTGGAAAGAGGGCACTGTGATGGAGATGTAACCTGAAGAAATAAATAAACATTAAAAAAAAAGAAAGAAAGAAACAGAGAAACCATTTACTGTTTGATTGAAATTAATTTATTGAAACATGAAAGTTTGCACTATATTGTTATAATGAAAGGAAAGAAAGATTGATAACTTGAAAAGTAAGATTCCAGATTATTCTATGAGAAGGGTTTCCCTTGCTTTTGTGTCTTTCTTTCGGAGTGTTCTTTCAGAGCTGAGTGTTGATCTTAACGAGAATTCACCAGGCAGCCTCTGATGATTATGTATATATGGCCTACTGAGAATTCAGCAGAGCAGTCGACACATGAGGATTCCCGTGGTCTGAGGAATAATTAAACTTTTCAGTAGAATCCAGAGAAGCCATATCTCCCAAAAGATGTGGGATAGTAGTAACCGTATCTGTTGTTTCCATAGCCAGAGACATACCCATAGCCTCCAAAGCCATAACCATTGCCCAGTCTGTGGAAGTTTACACCCCCACAGCCATGGCCATAGCCCAGGCCACTGAAGCCTCTATGCTTGTAGCCATAGCCACTGACATGGCCACGGCCATATCGCAGATCACTAAAGATACCTCCGTGGCCATAGCCGTGGCCTGCAGAGTAGTGAACGCTGTAATGGCTCATGATGTCAGGGACTGGTGTAGAGGTTGAGGGTAAATTTCTTGCCTGTGGCTGTCACCAGCCTCTCCCAGGCTTTATACCCTCCCTGGTGGGTGGGGCTAGCCATGCCATTCGTGGAGACAAGATTGCATAAGAAATATCTCATCTACCTTATTATGTAAAACTTTAGAGGGATTTCTTTGACTAATTAAGGATATTTTCATTTGGTTGCTGTGAAGTTTGGATTCCACTGGTGACTATGCAGCCTTCAAAGGCCTCCTCTTTGGTCCTCCTGTTTAAAGCTCTGTAATCAGACATTAAAGCATCAATCATATCCAGTTTCATCAATTGGAATAGTTTGTTCATCACAGCCCCTTCCCGGCACTGCTGATATGGCTTCTGTCTAATTTATTCATTGCAAAGTTATTTAATGATAACCCACAGCATTTTGTCCAACATGCTGGTGGTAGAGAAGTCATTGTAAATAGGAACTGCTCATCCCAATGCCATGACAACAGCTCCTTTATCTGTCATTGTAATTATTAAAAGATACCAATTTAACTAGTTAATGAGATTTGTTAAGGTATTTTCACTCATGTGCATGTGACATGCCCATCATGTCCATGCACCCACACACATATGCACACACGTGTACTCACATATACACATAAAAAACAGTAACCCACTATGTACATGCATCATATTTTCTTCATCTATTCATCTGTTGATGGGCACTTGGAATGATTCCATACCTTAGCCTGATGAATAGTGTCATAACATACATGTGCACATATATCTCTATCATATTCTGACTTCAGATATGTGCCCAAGTATCACACAATCAGTCTTATTTTCAGTGTGTGTGTGTGTGTGTCTGTACCTGTCTGTGTGTCTCTGTGTTGCCTCCACATTGTTCCTATTCCACAGCAGCTATACAGAATTTAAGCATTTTTAAATTTTTTTTATTTTCTGTATATGGATGTTTTGCTTGCACATGCATCTGCACAGCGCCCGTGGAGGACGGAAGCTAGAGAAGCTTCAGGTCCTCCTAGGACTGGAGTTATGGACAGT
>CAJQZJ010000638.1:1497533-1541378 GCA_907164525.1 Lophiomys imhausi | reverse complement strand
CTAGAGAAGCTTCAGGTCCTCCTAGGACTGGAGTTATGGACAGTTGTCACCTGGTTGCTGGGAATGGAACCCTGGGTCCCCTGGAAGAGCAGCCAGTGCTCTTAACTGCTGGGTCATCTTCCCAGATCCTAAATATTCTTTCATATCTCCACCCATAACAGAGGCTTTATTTTTGTTTGTGTTGTTGTTTGATAATAGTTAAAATACTAAGATGGAGTTTTATAACTTAGATTTTATTTCCATGATAGCTAAGGATATTTTATTGGCCATTAGTATTTCTTTCTCACCTGTTTTTTTTTTTTTTTTTTGAGAAACTGTCTATTCAGCTCATCTGTCTCTTTTTATGTTTTTGGTTATGAGTCTAGCCTCTAACGGCTGAGCCATCCCTCCAGCCCTCATCTGTCTCTTTTTAATTGAATTATTTGAGTTTTTGGCAAGTTGAATTCTTTATGTATTCTGGATATTAGCCTCTGTCAAATGAATAGATGGAAGATACTCCTGTATAAATCTAACAAAACATATTTGACAATACATTAAGACCATTTTTAACTTTCTGGAAGAATCTTGTTTCTTTATATACTTAATACTTTTACTCTATATTGTTTATGAAATATTTGATAGTTTTTATATCTTACTACCAGATTTTCCACTATTTTATATTCATATAAAGATAAGGAAGAGATGAGGGATGTAAGGGTTAACCAAAGTTAAGGGAGTATGAAAAAGCCATGTTTAAACATACTATCTTACAACCTAATTTAAAAAATAAAATACAGTTTGAAGGCAGACAACCTATGTGGTTAGATAATTTTTAAAAAGGAAGAAATACTACTGAGGAATTTTAAGAAACTAAAATGAATATATAATTTTCTTTTTGAAAAATGCCTTAGTCTGTTTTCTATTTCAAAAACAAAACATTGGAGACATGGTGACTTATAATGAGTGAGAGGTCTACTTTGACTCATGGCTCTAAGGTCTGGGAGTTCAAGGGTATGATGCAACATCTCAGCTTCTTGTGAGGGCCTCCTCACAACTTCAAATTGTGGTAGAAATCAGGACAATCAGGTGGAAGAGATAAAACATGAGCATTATATTTGCTTTATAGCAGCCCACTGCTGCCAGGATAAAGCCCAATCTCATGAGTAGAAAAATCCTCTTAATAACCAATTCAACTCTCACAAGCTTGGCTCCCAACTCCTCTGCACTGGCAATCAGTTTTCAGCATGAGTTATGGTAGGAGGGCTACATCATTTCCTAACCATGGCAGAAGCTCATCAGATATTCCAAACAGGGACTGGACTCAGTACCACTCAACCATTTATATATAGCAAGGCCAAGTTCAAGCCAGATATGGTGGCACACACTAATCATGAAATCATGAAGCTGATGCAGGAGGATCACCAGTTTGAGGCCAGGTTGGGATTCATGCACATAGCAAAACATTATCTCAAAACAAAACAAAATGCCTCAAGTTCTAATACACAGGCAGTAAGGATTATTTCACAATCGTAATAACTACAGATGGAATAACATCATTTTAGACCTGGTAAAACAGTTTTGCAGGTGGTAACCAAGCTAGGAGATTAACCTAGATCACCCAGCGAGGTTTAAGAGCCAGACTGGAACCAGAAACTTTAAGTTCCACCTCTTTCCTTTCCCATGATGCCACGCTCTATGTATGACAACAGCAATGTAAAGAGCATTTCATTACAGGAGAGGTGAGTAAAAGGTCCCTTTGCTTGCCCTTTCTGGTGAGTTTTGATGCCATGACTTTGGATCTGTATAGAGGTAAACTATTTCTTTTCTCCTGGTCAGAACTCACAGGGCTGAAATCAGAGAGGACAACGGGAAAGCTACCTGCCCACAGTGAGGTCACCAAGATCTTCTTATGTTAGATTAGCCAATAAATGTAAAGCAGTGAGCAAACACAAGTCTGAATGTTTTTAGAGAGGAAATGAGTATAAACTCTTGCTCTATATTGTTTACTAAGCAATGGGTATTAACAAAGTTCATTTTAGGTAGGAATGTAATCGTCAGCATCTTCACAGGTGAATCAGAGCAACATCTTAGGGTACAGGGATAGTAATCCAGCATCCACGGAATCCCAAGTGCATCCCTTAGGTACTTCATGCTGTGAGCACCCCAGTGCTATGCAGTGGCATGGATGGCCGGTTCTTATACCATCCAGTCATGACTGTGAAACGGAGCAAGCCTGAGAGCCAGGCTTCTCTGCGTCTGAGTTCATCTTCAATGGCTCTGAAAGCTGCTGCTGAGTGCCCTCAGTCCTCCCGGCAGTGTATCCTGCTGTCACCAAAAACAAGATCCCAGGCACCTACTGCCAATGCTGCTCCAGACTTCCCTCTGGCAGAATCCACATCCTGGTGGCTTCAGGCTCCTGGCTGAATCACTGAAGACTAATTTGCCAAGTAAGAACAGATGGAAGTATGAGGTAATCAATGTCTCCCTCTTCCCTAGTAATCATTGACTCGGGGGAGTCCACGCTCCAGTGTGTGCATTTTCCACAGTGCCTAGAATCCCCTCGTGAGATTAATATTCACCTGATGCAGCAACTGTTCATAACCCTATCTTTCTTGGCCATCACTGAAGGGGCTGATAGGTTAATATAAGTTAGATTTAGTGAATACCTAAGTTTCTGATACAGTCTCTTAATTCGGGGCATGAAGATCAACTGCTGTGAGCAATTAGCTTATCAGCTTATGGAAGAAGTCAGGTGAAATGAGGGGAGTCTCTTTGGACTGAAAAACAAGGTTGAAGCCAGGTGAAACAAGGAAAGACTTTATGACCTGGCATTGCTTTCAACTGCTAAGTGGGCAGAGCCCAAATTAAGCTGAAGCAGGTGGAACAAGGAGTGATCCTATTTAAGGACAAGTGGATGACGCCAGAGAGCTGCGTGCTAAGGGCCCCCGATATGAGAGAGCTCCGAGAGTCCTGCTGGAGAAAGTTCTGGTAGACCAATGGCCAGATCTCCCTGAGGCAGAAGGAAGCTGGTGAGCAGAGAAAGCCTCGGCAAGACAGCAAAAGGCCAAGGACTAAACCCTGTGGCTCAGCTTTTGTCTAGAGGGGTTTGACCTGTCCGAACAGTGGCCTGAACGGAACTGTGGCCAGCTTTAAAGACTGAGGCAGAACGGCAGAGTTGCTGATATGAAGGAAGTAAGGTGGCCTACAGACGCTGAGGTCTCCCAGAGAGAAGAAAGCCTCAAGCCTTATTTAAAGTGAGACTTTGATAGCCAATTTACCCTGACGAACCTGCGTCTGAGCTATTCCAGAAAAAGGACTGCTAAGTGCGTTAAAGAGTCTACCCCCGAGACTGGTTTCCTGACGACTGAGGACCTGCCCCAGAGACTGTATCATTCTAAAAGGGTATGAAAGTAGTTGTTATGATTATCAATAGGTTTAGTGGATAGGTTAAAGGGGTTGTAGGAATTTATAGGATTAATAGTTAAGAAATTGCTGGTGTTTGTTGTAAGTGAATTTAGTAATAAATAAATAAGAGTTAAATAATAATTTAAAAGTCGGTTACACATCACCTTCCTCTTTCTTACTTTCCCCACTCCCACCAATTCCCACCCCTCCTTAAAAACCTATTTGTGCTTGAATCCTTGTCTTAGGATTCTTGTGGGAGGAGGGCCTTTGGCAGGTTTCACCTCAAAGTATTGAAAAGTGTGTCTGGTAGATTCAGGATATAGAGTATCTTCCACTAAACTTGATTTGTAGAGACTGATGCCAGGAGGGAGGAGGAGGCTATAACACAGGAAAATCCTTCCCAAGAAAATAAAAACCCTTTCTACACAATTTGGTCTGCAGTAACAAAATGCTATAAACTGGGTGGCTATTAGCAACAGAAATTCATTTCTCGTAGCCCCAGAGGCTGGCAAATCCAAGGTCAAAGCTCCAGCATATTTAGTGTAGTTAAAACATACTTCCTGGTTCATGAAATCATCTCCTGAGTCTGGACACAGTACAAATCGTGAGCTGGCTGCCTTTCATAAGGGCACTAACTATCCTGAAGGATCTATCCTCATGACCTTATCATCTCCCAAAGGCCCCACTCCTTAATCCTATCACTTGGAGAAGCATTTCAATTGATGAGTTGGTGGTGGAGATATAAATATTCAGACTGTAGCACCAACTCTGTTTGATATACCAGAGAATAAAACAAAAGGAAGAAATTGAAGATGCACATCATCACCTTCCTCTTCTCAAGGTAGAAGTGGACAGAGTGCAAATGTTTAGACAGGCAGTGCTGGGCAAACAAAATTGAAAATAATAATGTCCCAGCCCATAAAATCTTTCCACACAAGCAGAAGAGAGAAAAACAATTTTATTATTGAATCACCATTGAGCTAAGTGGGGATGCATGTCCCAGTCAACCTGTTCAGAAATTTCAAAGAGGCAAAGAAGCGTTATTCAATTCTATCACGTCTCAAACAATAACTAATCAGTCCAGCCTTGACAGCACCTTTTGTCACATGTAGCTCACCAGACAACAGAGATGGCCATCTGTGTTTGCTAATTAGATTTATCCATGGGATTAAACTGCTGGCATCCTTCTGACGACGGGAGGCATTTTGGATCAAGAAACCTGCCAAAGTTAGGCTGCCCCTCTCCCACAGACATATGATGAGAGGAGCAGACCAGAAAGACATCCGTGTGTAAGCTGACAAGAGACTTACTTTCCTTTTGAAGAGATTTACATACATTTCTGAGAGACAGAAATTATCACTCCACGTTCCTCAAAAGCAAACGCTCTAAGAAAAATGGAATCTCTTCGCTTACTTTTCACGGAGGGAAACTGAGTCCCCCATTTTACTCATATCTCCCTTTAGAGTAACTGCATCCCAGATCCTGAGGGGCTTCCTGAAAGGGATACAGGCCAAAGTTTCAACAAACGAAGGGTAAAGTTGTACAATGCTAGGACAGAAGGGAGCCTAGGCTAGATCAAGGTGATGGGGGGGGGGTGATGTTAAGCATTCTAAGTGTTGATTGGTCCTGCTTGCTGTCTGTTATTTACTTTGTCTCTGATTGGTTAAATAAATGTTAAGGCCTAGAGATTGGGCAAAAATGGAGGTAGGCAGGACTAAGGTGTGCCGGCTTTTGAGACAGAGAGCCTCTGAGGGGAAGCCAGGAGCAAGGAAAGGAGACACATGCCATAGGGTAGATTAAAGAAGGTCATTCCACGTGGCCTGGAACATCAGCATAGCATGGAGAATAATAGTCCAAAGGGACATATGTATATATGGGGTTATATTTGGGTAATAGAATTATGAGCTAGCTTAGATGGGCTAGGATTGCCCAGTTCAGGCCTAGGCTTGTTAAAATCCATGTGGTGTCTGTGTGTATTCATTTATAATGGTGGGTTAAGTATTAACACCACCAAACCAATTAAATATAATATAAATACTAGTAAATAATTTATTTAGCCATTTTTTTTCCTACATCAAGGTGTCCTTGTCACCTGGGATAGAACTCTAGTTGACTTTAAAATGACAGAGGGTTCCATCAGAAGACTAAGGTGACCTGGGTTGCAGTCAATCCTGACCACATGGCCTGAAGTCCTGGTCATGTGGCCTGAGCAAGGCTCTAACCCTGGACTGCTCTAGGTGCTGAAGAGAATGACCAGGAAGTAAAGCTTCATGCTGAGTCTGTCTCCTCTGCAGATGGAAAGAGAGAAAGGAAAGCAGCCACGAATCACACAGGGCTATAGGATTCCCCATCAAGATAAGAGCCATCAGCCCACTGAGAAGATAAGAAAGAATCCACAGGAAGAGGGCCTGTGGAGTGTTGTGAACTGTGACAGAATGCGTAGCACCTGAGGTGTCTGTGGAAGGGTGTCTGGGAATCAGGGAAGACCTGGTATACCTGGTATAGCCGCTGTGTGACGTAGGTTCAGAAAACTGAACAAGGTCCTCTGCCTGATGCTGCGGATGGAGGCCAAGCATGACCACAAGGATGTACAAAGGACAGAAGCCATCCACCTGACTTTGAGGCCTCGTCTCCTGGACAGAATGGCCACAGCCTCGCAGAGGCCTACTTCTCCTCACTTTGCACAGATGAGCTGGGTTTACAAAATAATAATTACAATTACTTCTCATTGCTTTGTCATTCTGTCCCTAACTACCCCTCACTTCCTGTCCCCTGGATTAAAAACTCACTCGTGTTCAATTGTGAGTAAAATTTTCAATAATTTGGAGCTCTTACCCCAAATTCCAGGCTGCTGGAGAAATGGGTGGGAGATTTGAAAGAGATAACAAAAGCACAGGGCTGGAGATGTGGCTCAGCAGTTAAGAGCACTCTTCCAAAGGACCAGGGTTCAAATCCCAACACCCACATGGGAGCTCACAGCTCTCTATAATTTATAATTGCCCGGTGTGGTGGTGCACGCCTTTAATCCCAGCACTCAGGGAGGCAGAGGCAGGCGGATATCTGTGAGTTCAAGGCCAGTCTGGTCCAGGACAGTCAAGGATACACACAGAAACCCTGTCTCAAAAAACAAAAAACAAAAGCAGTGTGGGTGTTCATCTGGGCCAAGAAGTGCTGGGTATTTGGTCCAACATTACTCAGGGTGAAGGTAGATGAGATCAACGTTTATATTCTCTCAGTGGAATGAGTAAGCAGACTGAACTCCTGAGTATGGCTGGGTCTCACACAATCAGCGGAAGGCCTGGCTGGAACTACAGGCTGACCATCTCCTGTTACTCCCTTCAGACTGAACTGAGACTTGGGCCTGGCAGCTCTCAGGCTGCAGCTCACCACAGGCTCTGTGGGTCTCAGGCTTCAGGTCCAGAACAAAGTCAGCACTCTCAAAGTCCACACTGCTACGTCATCCTGAACTTGTCCTCCTCCATAATTGTAAGACCCAATGTTTCAGAATACATCTCATGTATATGTGTGTGTGTATTTGTAGGTGTGCATAAGTGCGTATGTGCTTGTGTGTGTGTGTGCATTTATGTGTGAGAGTGGCTGTTTATGTAAATATATATATATATATACACAAACACACACGTGTGTGTGTGTTTGTGTATATGTTTATGTGTATATTGTATGATAATGTTGATGTGAGTAAATTTATGTTATATGTCTGTATGTGTGTATGTTGTGTGATAATGTTGATGTGTATAAACTTATGTGTCTGTATCCACGTGTGTGTTTGTGTTTGTACATGCATATGTTTGTGTGTGCATTTGTATGAGTGATAGTATAGATGTTTGTTGTACATGCATGTGTGGGTATGTTATGTATGTATTCCCTCCTTTGGCTCTGCTTCCCTGGGAGCACCAGCCCAGGAAAGCCTCTAACCCTTTCCCCTCCTAATTTGGGAATGTGGTCACTGAGAGGCTGAGAACAATGGAAGGAGATGTCTAGTGAAGGATCTGTGATACCAAGATTTACAAGTGTGCCTGTAGGAGTCCCCTGGGGTACAAGCTAGTACAGAGAGAATATCTTGTGTATTGTATGGATGCATTGCTTGTCAATTAAGAAAAACCTATGGCCTATAGGAAAGGGTAGAATATAAGGTGGGGCATCCGGTAGGAGAAAGGATTCTAGGACAGTGCCAGGCAAGGGGTGGGGAATTCATCCAGGTACATGTGAGGAGGACAGACAAAAGCAGAACAGAGGTAGCCAGCCATGTGGCAGAATGTAGATTAGTATAAATGGGTTATTTTAAGTTATGAGCTAGTCAGGAAATGAGCCTAGCTATATGGCCTAGGTATTTTTATTCTGTATAAATATATTTTGAGTCTCAGAGTTATTCTGGCAGCCTGGGACCAAGTGGAATAACATGAGTGGAAAATATGCAAGCTAGAGCGCTATCTGTACTATGATCCATGTTGACAGAATCACTAAGCCTCCGAGGATTTGTCCAGGTCAGGACCCATGCCATCTGGGACCCAAGGGACTGTCACTAAGGGAGGAAACACTTTCTGAGGCAGCAGCAAGCTGGTTCCACTGGGGAGACTAAAGAGAAAGGCACAGCATGAGGCAGATCCCCAACTCACTGGGACACCTGCCTAAAGACATTTTTTTACATTATGATTTAACTTCCATTGACAGCTTTCACAGTAGCACACAGCAGAGAAGCGCTTTGGATCTGTTTCGTGTCTTTATACAACTTTAGAAGTAAAAAGTACTGTCCTCAATTTTCAGCTGTGAAAATGAAGGTCTAATGAGATACATCCATTGGAAGTCTCCAGGGAAACAACGCAATGGGGAGGGAGAAAGCAAAAGAGGAGGAGGGTGAAAGAGAGATAGAGGAAGGTAGAGAGGGAGGCGGGGAAATCTGAACTGTTTGGTGAAATTACAGAGTCCAGAAGTACTACAATGTATCATCTGCAAATCAAGCTACAAAACCAAGAAAGCCAACAGTATAACCAGAAGAGCTAGTGGTGTAAAAACCAACTCACAGCCAGTGTCCAAGGAGGCTGCAGCTCCAAACCAGTGAGCTGACAGGGAGCTCACCCTTCTCTGCTTGTTTGTGTTCTGGGCCTCACAGAACTGGATGATGGCCACCCACTTTGGTAAGGGTCTCACAGAACTGGATGATGGCCACCCACATTGGTAAGGGTCTCACAGAACTGGATGATGGCCACCCACTTTGGTAAGGGTCTCACAGAACTGGATGATGGCCACCCACTTTGGTAAGGGTCTCACAGAACTGGATGATGGCCACCCACATTGGTAAGGGTACTTTAATTCAGGCAACTGACTTCAAATGCCATTCTTTTCTAGAAAGCCCTCACAGATAACATGGAAATTATTTACCAGCTTCACAGCCCCCTAAGGTATCCTATAAAATTAACCATCATTACTCAAGAATAGACTGTGACTCCAAAACTCTAAGAACATAATGATGGCATGTGTGGATCGTGTGGATCGCTCTATGGCAGGTATCTAGCTAAGTGTCTAGCATGCAATGAGAGCTCAGTAGTGTGTGTGCCCATTTTCCCATTGCTAATGTCACCACCTCCATTATTTATAGTATTCTCTCATTAGATTCTTTATCAAATGAGCATCGCTGTCTCTAATGAGGAAACAAATGCTGAACTATTCTGTCTATAACTGTTAAATGAAAAGCCACCTGAAACTGAGTGTCCTTGTTACCCCAAGAAAGGGGCAAGTTTGGCCATCCAGTCTACAATTCACCTCTCACCATCTTCTCCCAGCTGCTCAGGACCCTCTGGCTTCCCATTTCAAATGTCACGTGACAGTACCAGCTACCTTCAAGAGCATCCATTGTCCACACCATAGAGCTTTGCCTTTCCCCTTTTGGTGGGCTCTTGTTTGGAGGTTACTCAAGGCAAATGGCAGGCACTAGATAACTGCTTGCTTCAAGCTGTTAATTTCAAACTGTGCCTTTAATCTCCTCTCCCTGCATCACAGAGAGCAGTTCAGAGCCGACCAGATAGTGCCCAAAGAGGTTTCCTACACTGCATTAATTGTAGTAATATTTTCCCTTTTACACCTACCCAGAAGAAAAGAGGGGAATGTCTTTTAAATTAATTTTTCTGGCCTGTGTGTCATGAGGAGTGTGATTATATCAAAAGTCATTCGCTAGTCTAAGCCATTAATTGCTTTTCCTTTTTTGGAAACTGTCATGATGCCGTTGCCAGTTTTGCCCTCCGGGTAGTGGAGTCTTCCTAAACTATATATTAGTTGCTTCTTGCTTGTTCCTCATCCCTGATTAAATTTAACATGAACTTTGGCTTTGGATGAAGACAGAGGCAAGTCTCTCAGCAGTCCTTGAGTTATGAGGCTGCAGTATGATTTGTGGTAGCTAGAGATAAGACACCACTCTAAGGATCAGAAGAAAATGAGGCCACCATCCCCAGGAAAGGGGCCTTTCTGTGAGCCCTTCTTCTGGCATTGGCTATCACAGGAGTTCAAAAGCAGAACTTGGCCTAGCTCCCTCTGAAGATATTGTGGTGATGTTTTTAGGGACTGGGATTTCACACTCACACTACCCCTGCTCTTTACATATTGTGGAGGGACAGGACTTTAAACTCATTATCAAGTCGGGAACTAAGTGCTGCATGGGGGACAGCCTTTACTAAGCCTGCGTTGCTAACGCTGTTCAGATGAGGAAGTTGGAGTTCAGGAAAGCTAAACAATCTGAAAAGGGAAGTGAGTGGCCCCAATAACACACTAAAGAGATTTCTCTCCGTTCTAGTTTGTTGAAACAATGTGTTCAGTTAGGTTCCTCACAGGAGCACCTGGCGCCTCCTCAGCAGCTCTGCCACTGAAGAAACTTTCCTACAGTGACCACTCATACCCATCAGTCTAAGGCAGGGCCAGAACCTTGTGAGCTTTCTCCCCTGAGAATTGTTACCTCTTTGTAAATTTGAGGGGAGCAAGGAGAAGTCACTACTTTCTTGGTGATAGAAAGTTAATGTGGCCCAATCTTGTATAGGGTTCCTTCAAGCAGCCACAGCTGCTCAGAATTCAAGAGGGAAATTGTCATGTTGTGTTTGGAGATCATTCCACAACACTTGGCTGAGAATACAGTAGAAACAGAGACTGGTTCTAAACCCAGAACCATGACTCCAGAGTAGACACCATGGGATGTCCCCGCTAGGCCCATGTGTTAAAGGCTTGGACCTCAGCTTGGCACTCACGGAAGGTGGTGGAACTTTAAAAGTTGGCACCGGTGCAGGTTTGCTCATCAGGGATGTGTCCTCCAATGGGATGTGGTATTATGAGATACCACCCTCTTCCTCCACCACATACTTCCCACTGTGATGTGCTGCCTCACTACAGGCTCAAAAGCAACAAAGAGTTAAAATAACTTTTCTATTTTATGAGTTTATTAACTCACTGATTTTGTTGCAGAAACAGAAAGTAACACAGTCTGTTTCTTTGCATGCAACCCAGAACCCTACAGAAGAGAGATGCTTTAATAATTACAGTAAGCTAGCGGTAGGTGAAGGAATACCAGCAAAGAAAGGGGTGGTCCTCATTATCATGACCAAATAGCAGGATGCAGAGTGTGCATGACAGGTATGGTGGAAGTTCCAGGTGGAAAACGTGGGGAAGAAGAGAAGACAGAGAGAAGTCCTGGCTGTTTGTAGAAGAGAAACCCTTATCATCTGTTGGTAGAGCCTGCTGCTCTCAGTAAGGGAATGGCCGCATCCTTTATCTTTCACATCTCTAATTTGGGGTCTTCTCACCACAGCCAACAGTCTCTGTGTACCCCCTTGTCTAACTTCCCTACCCTTCTGAACTATTCCTCTTTCCTTGTTCTCTCCTTCCCTCAGTTCTAGCCTCCCTGGTCTTCATTTCCAAAACAGGAAAAAGAAAGGATTGCTCTTAATTCCATTTCACCTGGGAGTGGGTGGAGAGTAGGAAGCACTGACTGAAGGACAGGGAAGCATCCTAGGCAGGTCCCCAGCCCTAATGGATGTCTCAGGGATCCTCAGCCAAATCACCAGGTAAGGGCTCTTGCTGGAAACAAAACATGCATGTGTGTGTGTGTGTGTGTGTGTGTGTGTGTGTGTGTGTATGTGTGTGTAAGTATGTGTGTGTATATTTGGGATGTGTGTGTGCACATGTGCATGCATGTGTGTGATCAGCAAATATGCATGCATGAATCTGTGTGCATGCATGTACATGTATGTGTGCATGCATTGCATTGTGCTTGTGCATGTGCATGCACGTACATGCATGTGTAGAGTGTGCCTATGTGTGTGTGTGTGTGTGTGTGTGTGTGTGTGTGTGTGTGTGTATATACATGTGTAGGTCTGCAGGGCTGGGTGGCTGATTCCTTCATCACACCTCCCTCCAGAGACTGCAATGCAGGGAGATTTCTCTCACCACACTTGCCAGGAAAAGTTCTCTGATGGCCTATAGTCAGACATCAAATATTACACAGAGGATGTGAGCCACACCTGGATTTCTAAGTGCCCCTCAAGCAAGGTCTGCAACTACAGGTCCTGGCGCTATTAAGTCTTGGGACTCTCTGGAGGATGTGCTATGAGACCTCACCCCTGCAAATGTATGAAAATTCATAGAATTTATTTAACTGAAAATCATGTCCAAAAAAAATTTGATTATAAGAAAAATCCCAAGAAAAGAAGAAAAAAACTTCAACTAGATCTAGCTCCCCCATACATATATAGATGATAGACAACTTAGTATACATACAGATTTCTTAGCAAGTGGGGTGGAACATCTCAGTCATGAACTATGTTGCCTGCTAGAGGGACACTTTACCCTAGCTGAGCTGCCATGTGTCAGGCCCCAGAGTAAGAGGAAGCTCTTAGCCCTCATGTGTCTGATGAACTGAAGGGGGTTGATATGTGAGGGGTGCCCTTACCCAAAGAGAAGAAGAAGAGGGAAAGGAAGAAGAGAGTGGAAGGGTGGGCCTTGGAGGGGAGGAGGGAGGGGGCTGTGAGATGTAACTTGAATAAATAAATAAATGAAGAGAGAGAGAGATCCCACAAAAAAACGTGAAGGTCTGGTAAAGAAATTTAAAAAGAAACCATGAAGCAATTATTCTGCTGGGACATGGAATTTGGGGTAATGTGTATTCTCTGGCCATGGAATAAACCATCTCTATGCCTTTGGAATGAGATCTATGGCTTTCTGACAACATGAAGGACTATCATATTAGATCAATGAAATGGCTGAATCATCAAGCATGGTTGTTCTAAGTCTCAAGGAATGCTCAAGTTCAGTAGCTGTGGTAGTCTGCCTAGACTGTTGAAACAGAATGTCAAAGGAGCCTGGGCAACATACACAACACAAGATTATTTCACACAGGTGTCCAAGCTGTAAATTCCAAGATCAAGATGGCAGCCCAGTAGGTTTCATTGGAAGCCTCTTGTGGCTCACAGTTGCCCAGCTTCCCTCTGTGCTCTTGTATGGTACAAAGAATACTGGCTTCTTCTCATTCTCTTCTTTTGATAAGCCGGGCAGTGGTGGCGCACGCCTTTAATCCCAGCACTTGGGAGGCAGAGGCAGGCGGATCTTTGTGAGTTCGAGGCCAGCCTGGTCTACAAAGTGAGTCCAGGACAGCCAGGGCTACACAGAGAAACCCTGTCTCAAAAAACCAAAAAAAATAAAATAAAATAAAATAAAGTACTTATTTGTGTTTGGGGGGTGAATCACATGTGCCTCAGCACACGCCTGTAGATTAGAAGACAACTTGCTAGAGCTGGCCCTCTCCTTCCATTGTGTAGGTTCCAGGAATAGAACTCAAATTGTCAGACTTGACAGTCACCCCTTTACCAACTCAGCCATCACACCAGTCCCTCTCTCTTCTTACAAAGACAGGGCTCTTACCTGATTAGGGTTCCACCATTATAACTGTATTCGTTCCTTCCTGCAAAGCATCTACAAATATAGCCACAATGGAGGTTAGAGCTTCCAGCTATGAGTGGAGGGTGGAGGACACAATTTAGTCTGGAACAATAACAGTCTCAAGAGTTCTTCATAATTAACTCTCACAATGAAAATTAAAATCTCCCCGCACCACTGGAGTTCAGCCAGTGAAGAAACAATGTTATCTTCAAAGACACTTGACATCCTTGTGCTGAGCTGAACATCTGGAGCCGGAAAACTTTCAGATGCTACTTAGTCTAAAATCTGTTTCTTTCCTAAAGGAAAAAGCAAAACTTTTGAGATATTTTATAAACTTGCTGGTAGGTTAGAAATACTGATGAGTAACCACAAGCTCACACTTAACTGTGTGTGTATATTAAGGCCCCTCACAGGCAGAATCACGCATGTACACACATACACACACACACACACACACACACATCACTTTTCAGCAGTGTGCAAGTCTTACTACAGCATCCCTTAGTGAAATGATGCCACACATTGCACCCAGAAATACCCAACTTGGAGCATATAGTCACCATTGACAGGTTTTAAGCCCAGTAAGATGTTGATGGACATGAAAATCTGCACAATTACTGTCCTGTTATCTACAGGACTTACAGAGGCATTTCATAGCATAGCTAGAACTTCTATTTAACAAAGGCTTTACCAACAGTAAACCCTCCATCAACCTCTTGGTTCTTGAAGCCAGTCGAGCCCCAGTCAGGCAGCCAATGCCTTGGTGCCACTCCAGCAACACTTGTTTGTCTATTTTCTAGAAAATTGGGACCTTTGTTTGTAGTGTTTAAAACACCATGTGAAGTATGTTTTCTCAGGTCACTGGAGCATCTATAAAAAAAAAAAAAATTAGTACTTGGAAACTACCTGAGTTTTAAAAACTCATAATGGGTTTCACTTAAAAAAGAAAAAAAAGGGCTGGAGAGATGGCTCAGCGGTTAAGAGCACTGGCTGCTCTTCCAGAGGTCATGAGTTCAATTCCCAGCAACCACATGGTGGCTCACAACCATCCATAATGAAATCTGGTGCCCTCTCCTGGCCTGCAGATGTGCCTGCAGACAGAACACTGTATACATAATAAATAAATCTTTAAAAAAAAAAAAAAACCCTCTGAGAATAAACGAACTAGACTGAGGAAACACAAACCACCAGACTCTTTTGAACTCAGTATCTAGGTTTCTCCATCCATGTCACTAACCAAATATCTGGGAGTAATTTAAATCATTCAGTAGAGATCCCCTCACCAGGCTTCTCCAGATCCTAAGCAGGGGGGAAAAAAAAGTTTCCAATAGCAAGTGACAGCCTTGGTGTTAAAAGAATTCACTAAAAATCACTTAATGAATTATCTGTTGAAGCTGAGTCTTTGATCGTTGCCCACCTCTCTTCTGGCTATTAATAGAATACATAACACATTACTGTAATCTATAGTCTCTGCAGTCTGTGGTAGAATACTAGAACTTATGTCTTACTGCACTCTGGTAAATTCCTGCCCCTTCCATTTATGTCACCTTTCCTAGCCTCCAGCTCACTACGCCACATAGAGATTGATATTAGCCATCACATATGTGTCTCACTTAGTTCATTTGGCAAAATGTCCATCCATTTTCCCTAAATGGTAGCCTACCATTCTTGTATAAATAAGCAGCATCCCAGTGTGTATCTCTACATACATATGCATATTGTTCATTGGTCTGTAGAGGATGACTCCATATCTTAGCTATTAAGAGCAGTGCAGCAATATGCATGGGCAGAGGCATCTCTCTGACAGTCCAGAATCATTTCCTTTTCTGTACACAGTAGGATGGCTGGATCTTAGCATAGTGAGAAAACAATCAACAGAATGAAGAGATGTAAAAAGACTAAAAGAGAAATGTTTGCAAAGTATCCATCTGAGAAGAGATTAATATTCAAAGCACATAGGGAACTCAACACAGTAACAAAAATATCATTAAAAGGGGGTGATTGGGTGGGTCCTCCATCCCCAGATACCCCCATTCCCTACCCCCCTCCCCCCAGCAGCAGTGAGCATGCCGGCCCCTGCTCATTTCATTTCCTGACCCACAGCTCTGCTTGCATTCCTGGAGGTGAAAGACAACCCGGGGACACCTCCCTCTCCAATCCCCAGCCTGCCTGGTCCCCTCCCCCACTCCCTGGGGCAAGCCCAGTAGTGGTGAGCTGCACCCTGTCCCTGCATGCCCCATTTTTTTTAAACATTCATTTATTAATTCAAGTTATATCTCAATCACAGCCCCCTCCCTCCACCCCGCCTTGTCCCACCCTCTCACCCTCTAAACACTCTCCCACCTATCCTACTCCTCCGGTATGGGGAGCTTGCACATATCAGCCCCCCTCAGTTCATCAGTCACATGAGGGCTAAGAGCTTCCTCTTGCACAGGAACATACACGGTAGTTCCACTAGGGTAGAGTGTCCCACTCACAGGTAACAAAGTCCATGTTCCTGTTCCTTTGGGTCTATTGATTGTAGGATGGTTATCCTGTACAATATGGCTAAAATCCAGTTCTAAATGAATACATGCTATGATTTCCTTGTTTCTAATAGCTGAGTAGTTTTCCATTGTGTAAATGTGCCATGACTTTTTGTGTTTTTTTTTTTTTTAATCCATTCTTCGGTTGAAGGACATCTTGGTTATTTCCAGTATCTAGCTATTACAAATAAAGCTGCTATGAACACAGTTGAGGAGATGTCCTGGTGGTTTGGTGGAGAATCTTCTGGATGTATACTCAGAAGTGGCATGGCTGGGTCTTGAGACAGAGCTATTCCAAGTTTTCTAAGATATGGCCAGCCTGATTTGCATAGTGGTTGTACAAGTTTGCACTCCCACCAGCAATGGTGGAGTATTCCCCTTTCTCCACAACCTCACCAGTATGTGCTATCATTTGAGCTTTTGATCTTAGCCATTCTGACAGGTGTGAGATGGAATCTCAGAGTCATCTTGAGTTGCATTTCTCTGATGCTTAAGGATGTTGAGCATTTCTTCAAGTGTCTCTCAGTCATTAGAGATTCTTCCTTTGTGAATTCTTGGTTTATCATGCCCCATTTTTCAACCCAGAGCTCTTCCTGCAATCCTGAAGGCCTGCCTGGACCAGGGGCAACAAGGTAAGAACACACACACACACACACACACACACACACACACACACACACACACACCATCCCCTCCCTCCCATATCTCCCTAGGGGACAACCAGAAGTAATGAGCTGTGCCCTATCCCCTGAGCTCCATTTTCCGGCCCACAGTTTTGCCTGCATTCCTGGAGGCCTGCCATAACATGGGACAACCAGTTAGGAACCTGCCCAAGACTCCTTGACTGCCAGATCCCCTTAGGCCACACATTGCATCTGTGAACTACAAACTATGAATTGTGCCCAGTCCCCTACACTCCATTTGCTAGCCCACAACATTGCCTTCATTCCAGGCCTGCTGGTACAAGGGACAACCAGGTAAAAACCTGTCTCCCCCACCCCCTCCACCCAAGCTCCTGCCTGCCAAGGCCCCCTAAAGCACACCCAATAGCCATAAACTGCACCAGCTCCCCTGTGCTCCATTTCCCAGCCCACAACTCTACCTGTATTCCTGGAGGCCTGCCAGCACTAGAGACAACCAGGTGGCTAAAGGCCAGCTTAAGAACACAATCAAGAGCCAGAGCAATAAGGCACCTCCAGAGCCCACCTATCCTACTACAGCACGTCCTTTATATCCTAACACAGCTGAAGCACAAGAAAATGACCTTAAAGCCAATCTTATGAGGATGGTAGAAGCCTTTAAGGAGGAAATTAATAATTCCCTAAAAGAAATACAGGAAAATAAAATCAAACAGGTGAAGGAAATGACTAAGACAGTTGAAGACCTGAAAATGGAAACAGAAGCAATAAAGAAACACAAGTTGAAAGAATCCTGGAAATGGAATACCTAGAAAAGAGAACAGAGACTACAGATGCAAGCATTGCTAATGAATAGAAGAAACGGAAGAGAGAATCCCATATGTAGAAGATAAATTGATTAAACAGTCAAATAAAATGTTAAATCTAAACAGTTTCTGACAAAAAACATCCAGGAAGTTTGGAATATTATGAAAAGACTGAATGTAATAATAATAGGAATGGATGAAGGAGAAGATTCCAAGCTCAAAAGACAAGAAAATATTTTCAACAAAATCATAGAAGAAAATTTCCCTAACCAAAAGAAAGAGATGCCTATAAACAAATATACAAGAAGCTTACAAAACACCAAAAGATTTTACCAAAAAAAATTTACAGCCACATAATAGCCAAAACACTAAATGTACACAACAAGGAAAGAATATTAAAAGCCACAATGGGAAAATGCCAAGTAACATACACAGAAGGGCCTGGGTAGATGTCTGGTAGTCTGTAAGAGACCACAGATGCCAGTCTAGAATACTACTATATTCAGCAAAACTTTTAATCACTATAGATGGAAAAATCAAGATATTCCAGCACAAAAGTAAATTTAAACAATATTTATCCACAAACCCATCCCTACAGAAGATACCAGAAGGAAAACTCCTACATAAGGAAGTTAACTACACCCAAGAAAACACAAGAAATAAATAACCCCACACTAGCAAAACCAAAAGAACTCTCTCTCTCTCTCTCTCTCTCTCTCTCTCTCTCTCTCTCTTTGTCTCTGTCTATCTCTACTAGCACCAACATCAAAATAACAGGAATTAACAAACATTATTCTCTCTCAACATCAATAGACTCAAGTTCCCAATAAAAAGACAGTTAACAGGATGTATGAGAAAACAGGTCCCATCATTATGCTGCATACAAGAAACACACCTAAACAACAAAGGTAGACATTACATCAGAGTAAAGACTGGAAAAAGATTTCCCAAGCACATGGACCCAAGAAGCAAGCTAAAGTAGCCATTCTAATATCTAATAAAATAGACTTTCAACAAAAATTAATCAAAAGAGATAGGAAGGACACTTCATAGTCAAAGAAAAATCCACCAAGACGACATCTCAATTCTGAATATCTATGCCCCAAATGCAAGGGCATCCACTTTCTCAAAAGAAACATTACTAAAGATTAAATCACACATCAAACCCCACATATTAATAGTGGGAGACTTCAACACCCCACTCTCACCAAAGGACAGTTCATCCAGACAGACACTAAACAGAGAAATAATGAAACTAACATATGTTATGAATCAAATGAAGCTAGCAGATATCTACAGAACGTTTCACTCAAACACAAAATAATATACCTTCTTCTCAGCACTTCATAGAACCTTCTCCCAAAACTGACAATATAGTCTGTCACAAATCAATTATATACAAGAAAATTGAAATAATTCCTTGTATCTTATCAGACCACCATGGATTAAAGCTGGATTTCAACAACAGAAGCAACAGAATGATAACAAACTCATGGAAACTGTACAACTTTCTATTCAATAACTACTGGGTCAAGGAAGAAATAGAGAAAGGAACTAAAGACTTTCTAGAATTCAATGAAGATGAATGCAAAGCATACCCAAACTTATGAAACACAATGAAAGCAATGATAAGAGGAAAGTTCATAGTACTAAGTGCCTTCATAAAGAAATTGAAGTGATCACATACTAACAACTTCAGAGGACACCTGAAAGCTCTAGAACAAAAAAGCAGAAAATGCTGGGCATGGTGGTGCATGCCTTTAATCCCAGCACTTGGGAGGCAGGGGCAGGCCTGGTCTCCGAAGCAAGTCCAGAACAGCCAGGGCTGTTACACAGAAAGACCCTGTCTCGGAAAAAAAAAAAAAAAAAAAAAAAAAAAAACAGGCAGCAAACACACCCAAGAGGAGATGGCAGGAAATAATAAAACTCAGGGCTGAAATTAATAAATCAGAAACAAAGAGAAAAATACAAAGAATCAATGAAACCAAGAGTTGGTTCTTTGAGAAAAATCAACAAGATAGAAAAATCCTTAACAAAAGTAGCTAAAAGGCAGAGAAACAATATCCAAATTAACAAAACCAGAAGAATTAAATGAAGTGGGGCATAACAACAGACACTGAGGAAATCTAAAGAATCTTAGCTCTTACTTCAAAAACCTGTATATCACAAAATTGGAAAATCTAAACAAAATAGACAATTTTCTTGATAGATACAACTTACCAAATTTAAGTCAAGATACAGTAGATAAATTAAAGGGACATAACCCCTGTGGGAATAGAAGCAGTCATTAAAAGTCTCCCAAAAACAACAACAAAAAGTGCAGGACCACATGGTGTGGGCTCAGAATTCTACCAGACTTTCAAAGAAGAGTTAGTATAAATACTCCTCAAAATAGAAACAGAAGGAACATTGCCAAATTCATTCTATGAGGCCACAGTCACCCTGATACCTAAACCACATACTAAGCAAAGAAAGAGAATTTCAGGCCAATTTCCCTTATGAACATGGATGCAAAAATACTCACAAACTGAAGCCAAAAACATCATCCACCATGATCAAACAGACTTCATCCCAGGGATCCAGTGATAGTTCAATATATGAAAATCCATCAACATAATCTACCATATAAACAAATTGAAAGAAAAAACATATGATCATCTCATTGGATGCTGAAAAGCCTTTGACAAAATTCAACACTCCTTCCTGATAAAAGTCTTAGAGAGATCAGAAATACAAGTCACATACCTAAACATAATAAATGCAATCTACAGTAAGCTGATAGCCAACATCAAATTAAATGGAGAGAAACTTAAAGCATTTCCACTAAAATCAGGGACAAGACAAGGCTGCCCACTCTCTCCATAACTATTCAATATAGTACTTGAAGTTCTAACTAGAGCAATAAGACAACTAAAGGAAATCAAGGGGATACAAATTAGAAAGGAAGAAGTCAAAATATGGCGATTCTCAGAAGATATAATAGAATACATAAGTGACCTCCCCCACTCCCCAATTCTACCAGAGAACTCCTAAAGCTGAAAAATACCTTGAGGAAAGTGGCTAGATACAAAATTAACTCAAAAAAAAAAAAAATCAGTAGTGAGCTTGGCATGGTGGCTCACACCTTTAATCCCAGCACTCAAGAGGCAGAGGCATTCAGATCTCTCTGAGTTCAAGGCCAGCCTGGCCTACAAAGTGAGTCCAGGACAGCCACAGCTCTGTTACACAGAAAAACCTTGTCTCAAAAAAACAAACAAACCAAAAATCAGTAGACTTCCTATATACAAATGATAAACAGGCTGAGAAAGAATTTAGGGAAAAGACACTCCTCACAATAGCCAGAAAAAAATAAAATATCTTGGTTTAACTCTAACAAAACAAATGAAAGACATGTATGACAAAACCTTCAAGTCTTTGAAAAAAAGAAATTAAAGAAAATATCAGAAGATGGAAAGATCTCCCAAGCTCATATATCAGTAGGATTAACACAGTCAAAATGCCCATCTTGCCAAAAGCAATCTACAGATTCAATGCAATTCCCATCAAAATTCCAACACAATTCTTTACAAATCTTGAAAGAACAATACTCAACTTCATATGAAAAAGCAACAAGCCCAGGATAGTTAAGACAATCCTGTATAACAAGAGAACTTCTGGAGATATCACCATCCATAATCTCAAAATGATTTACAGAGCAATAGTATTAAAAACTGCATGGTATTGGCATAAAACAGACAGGTTGATCGATGGAATCAAATCAAAGACCCAGAAGTAAACCCACATGTCTGTGGACACTTGATTTTGGACAAAGAAGCCAAAATCATACAATGGAAAAAGGTAAGTATCTTCAACAAATGATGCTGGTCTAATTGGATGTCTGCATGTAGAAGAATGCAAATATTCCATATCTATCACCCTGCACAAAATTCAAGTCCAAGTCTCTGAAGAAAGAAATTGAAGAAGACATCAGAAGATGGAAAGATCTCCTATGCAAATTGATTGGTAGGATTAACATAGTAAAAATGGCCCCCTTACCAAAACCTATCCACAGATTCAATGCAATTCCCATCAAAATCCCAACACAATTCTTTACAGACCTTGAAAGAACAATTCTCAACTTTATATGGAAAAATAAAAAACCCAGGATAGTGGAAACAGTCCTGTATAATTAAAAAACCTCTGGAGATATCACCATCCCTGACTTCAAGCTGTACTACAAATCAATAGTAATAAGAAGTTCATGGTATTGGCATAAAAACAGACAAGTTGACCAATGGAATCTAATCGAAGACTCAGAAATAAACCCAAACACCTATGGACATTTGATTTTTGACAAAGGTGCCAAAACCATACAATGGAAAAAAGACAGTATCTTTAACAAATGGTGCTGATCTAACTGAATGTCTATATGCAAAAGAATGTAAATAGACCCATATTTATCACCTTGCACAAAACTTGGATCAACCCTGAGACTTCAACATAAAATTGGATACACTAAATTTAATAGAAGAGAAAATGAGGAATGGCCTTGAACGCATTGGCACAGAAGACAACTTCCTGAACAGAACACTAACAGCTCAGGCACTGAGATCAACAATTAATAAATGGGAACTCATGAAACCAAAAAGCTTCTGTAAGGCAAAGGACACTGTCATTAGAACAAAATAGCAGTCCATAGATTGGGAAAAGATTTTCACCAACCCTATATTTGATAGAGTATGGTATCCAAAAAATATAAAGAACTCAAAAAAAATTAGACATCAACAAACCAAATAACTCAATTTAAAAGATGGGATACAGGGCCAAACAGAAAATTCTCAACAGAAGAATTGCTAATGGCCTAGAAGCACTTAAAGAAATGTTCAATATCCTTAGTCACCAGGGAAATGGAGATCAAAATAACTCTGAGATTCCACTTACACCTATCAGAATGGCGACAATCAAAAACTCAAGTGACAATTCATACCAGCAAGGATATAGAGCAAGGTGGGAGTGTAGCATTGTACAACCACTTTGGAAATCAATTTGACAGTTTTTCAGAATATTGGGAATAGCTATATCTCAAGACTCAGCTATTCCACTCCTGGGCATATTCCCAAAGATGCTCTAGCATACCACAAGGACACTTGTTGGAGGAAGGTCTAATACATTGGTTTTAGAGACTGATTTCAGTGCTAGAGATCTGGTAACCACCCTTTTTGAGACACTCTGATTGGTTAATAAAAGTTGCTGATGGCCAATTAGCTGGGCAGAAAGAGTATAGGAAGGTGCGACTTCCTGGGACCTAGAAAAGAACCCTGGGTTTTACACAGAGGAAGCTCTCTTTCTTCCAGGAGATACAGAAACAGACAGATGTGTCTGAGAGCTCTGGAAGGTACAGCAAGCCACATGGCTGGTTGGGATTAGGTGGTCTGAAATTAATTTAAGTGAGCTAGTTGAGAGTCTGCCAAACAAAGGGCTAAGCATTTAAACATTAAAAGGACTTGGTGTATTTAATTATCGGAAAAAAGCCACTATGGATATCAGGCTCTGGCAACAGGCCTCCCGACAGGTTCCACCAACTACCCTGCCTTGCCTCTGCCACCTGCTGTTCTGGTGGCCTAATATAACAATTTATACCCCTGCCAGTTGCTGCCAGACTACCCCACCAGATTGACCTGCCAGGCCTACAGGCTGCTAAGGTGAGTCAGGCCTGCCAGTCTCCTGCCGGGCCACCAGCTGCTCAGATGGCCTAATATAACAATTTATAGCTATTAATAAACATATTAGTTAACAGAGTTCAGGTTGCAGGTGGTGAAGGCCACCCTTGGTCCCCAGGCTTTATCCCCAGGATGGGTCAGGCCTCCAGTTAAAAAGAGCCAAGCGTGCCGTCCTCCTGCCAGCCAGCTGGGCACTCCACTGGGCTAATATTACAATTTATACATATTAATAAATATAATTGATAACTAAGTTTCAGTTTCAGACACTTGTTCAACTATGTTCATAACAGCTTTATTCAGAATAGCCTGAAACTAGAAACAATCTAGATGCCCTTCAACTGAAGAATGGATAAAGAAAATGTGGAGCATTTACACAATGGAATACTACTCAGCTATTCATAACAATGACATAATGAAATTTGCAGACAAGTGGGTGGAACTAGAATATCACCCTGAGAGAGGTAACCAAGACCCAGAAAGACATACATGGTATATACTCACTTGTAAGTATACATTAGCCATAAAGTACAGGATAATCACGCTACAATCCACAGACCCAAAGAAGCTAAGTAACATGGAAGGCCCAAGGAAGGATGTTTGACTCTCACTGAGAAGAAGAAATAAAATAGATAGTAGAGGGGGGGAACTTGGTGAGAGAGGGGGTGGGGAGGGGAACAAGAGGGATCAAGTGTGGAAAGAATGCAGAGAGAGAGAACTGGAATTGGGTGGGGATCTCTGGGAAGTAGAAACCTAGCACAATGGAAACTCCCAGGAATCTATGAGGATCACCCTAGCTAAGACTTCTAGCAATAATAGGGGATGTAGAACATGAAAAAGAGTCACCTCCTGTAACTAGGCAAGACTTCCAATGGAGGGATGGAGACATCAACCCAGTCACAAAACCTCTAACCCACAATTGTTCCAGCCTATAAGATGTGCATGGATAAAGAGGGAGCAGAAATGGAGGGAATGGCCAACCAATGACTGGCCCAACTTGAGACTCATGCCATGAGATAGATCACCCCTGACATTATTGATGATGTTCTGCTATACTGCAGACAGGTGCCTAGCATAACTATCATCTGAGAGGCTACACCCAGAAACTGATGGATGCAGAGACCCATAGCCAAAAATTAGACAGAGTTTGGGGAATACTGTGGAAGAAGGAGAGGAAGGATTGAAGGAACTAGAGAGGTCAGGGACACAAGAAAACCTACAGAATCAACTAATCTGGGCCCATAGGGGCTCACAGAGACTGAACCACCAACCAGAGAGCATTCATGGGATGGACCTAGGCCCCATACACATATGTAACAGATGTGCAGCTTGTTCTTCATGTGGGACCCCTAACAGCAGGAGCAGGGCCTGTCTCTGACTCTGTTGCCTGTCTTTGGATCCCTTTCCTGTAACTAGGCTGCATTGTCTATCCTCAATAGAAGAAGATGCATCTATCTAGTCAGGGAACTGGGTGAGAGAGGGGGTGAAGAGAAGAATGGGGAGGGGGCAGGAATCAGATGTGGGAGAGCATGGATCTGGGATGAGAGGGCTGTGAGAGGAGGGAAGCTGGTGGAGGGGCATCTCTGAGACAAGCTGGGGACCTGGCAAGGGGGAGACTCATAGGAAGATATACAGGTGACCCTAGCTGAGACTCCTAGCAGTGGGGGATACTGAGACTGAAGTGATCACATCAGTAGCCAGATAGGACTTCCAGAAGAAGGAGGGGGCACCAACCCACCCACAAAACCCATTCCCCAAAATGTGTCCTATCTATAAGATACGCAGGGATAAAAGATGGAACAAAGATTGAGAGAAAAGCCAACCAATGACTGGCCCACTTTGAGACCCACCTCATGGGAGAGAGCCAACCCCTGAGACTATTAATGATACTCTGGTATCCTAATGATACTCTGCTATTCCATTCATGGAAACAGATGGCAAGATCTACAGCCAAACATTAGATAGAACTCAGGGAGCCTTGTGGAAAAGTTAGGGAAGAACTGAGGGAGCTGGAGGGGTCAAGGACACCACAAGAAGATCTACATAGCCAACTAACTCGAGCACAGAGGGTGGGCTCATAGAGACTAAACCACCAACCGAAGAACATGCATGGACTAGTCCTAGGCCTACTACACATAGGAAGCTGATGGGCTGCTTGGTTCTCAAGTGGATCCCCTAACATTTGAAGCAGGGATTATCTCTGACTTGGACTCTGTTGCTTCCCTCAGGATCCCGTTTTCCTAACACAGTTGCCTTGTCTTGCCTCAGTGAAAGAGGAGGCACTTAGTCCTGATGCTGTTTGATGTGCCAGAGTGGGTTGGAACCCGGTGCAGGGATTATGAGGGAAGTGGATAGGAAGGTGGGACTGGGAGGAGAGGAAAGCGTGGGGTTGCAATTGGGATGTAAAATCAATTAATTAACAAAAAAGATGAACCTAGTCTTACTGCAACTTGATATACCAAGGCGGGTTGATAACTATTGGAGGTCTCCCCTTCTGTGAGGAGAAAGTCGTGAGAGGGAGGGACTGGGAAGGGAGAAGGAAAGGGAAGCTGTGATCGGGATGTAAAGTTAATTAATTAATTAATTAGTGAAAAATGGGCAACTGGTGTGCCAAAGAGATGGGTCAGTGGTTAAGAACACTTGCTGCTCTTGAAGAGGACCCAGATTCAGTTCCCAGCACCCAGTTTGGGCTGTTCACAACTGCCTGTAACTCCAGTTTCATGGACTTCAACACCCTCCTCTGGCCTCCACAGGTACCTGCACTCGGTACACATTCATACACTCAAGCACATATACACATAAAGTAAGATAAATAAGTAAATCTTTTTTTAAGTGGGTAAATGGTACAGGGAAATCCATGGAACAAGAACTTACCAAATGTTAAGCAAATAAGGCAGGCCCAAACAGGCAAATATCACATGGCTTCTCTCATATATAGACTCTAGATGTTAAACAAATGCTAATACTAAAAAGCGGCAAGTGTACTATTTGAGAAAAGGAAGGAAACCCATAAGGGAGAGTAAATGCAGATGAATGAGATCAAAGTGCATGACACACAGGGATGAGACCACCAGAAAATCTCATTTTATATAATAAATATACTATTAGTTGTTATTCTTCAAGTATTACGCAAATGAGGGGCTGAAGAGACGGCTCAATGGATGAAGTACTTGCAGCCTGAGGAGCTGAGTTCAGGTCCTTGGCACCCACGTATAATCCAGGAAAAGGTGACATACACATGTGATCCTTCTACTTCACGGCAGGGGAAACAGGAGACAGATACAGGTGGATCCCATTGCTAATCAGCCAGGCTAGCTGAAAGAGTGAGCACAAAGCTCACCGAGAGATTTCTAAAAATAATGCAGAGAGATAGAAGACACCGCCAGACATGAATTCTAGACTCCACACATGCATACGGGGGTGAACTGCACAGACACATGCACAGAGTGGGGGACAGGAGCTGTATCTCACTAGAGAGAGCTTGCCTAGAATGCACAAGACCCTCTCAGTGAGAAAAGGGAGGGGGCAAACAGTAGTAGATGCTTCTCAAATAAAGAAATCCAAATGATCAACAAATCTAACAAGTTTATTAAATATGAAGAAAGTGCAAATCAAAACCATAAGTTGTCACCCTAACCCAGTTCGAATGGCTATCATCAGAAGACAGAAATAGGCCGGGTATGGTGGCACACGCCTTTAATCTCAATACTTGGGAGGCAGAGGCAGGCGGATCTCTGTGAGTTCAAGGCCAGCCTGGTCTACATAGTGAGTTCCAGGATAGCCAGGGCTGTTACACAGAGAAACCCTGTCTCGAAAAAGCTAATAAATAAATAAATGAATGAATGAATGAATGAATGAATGAATAAATGGACAGAAAATAACATAAAGTGGCAAGGTTGTGGCGAATAGGCAACTCTCACACTGCTGCTGAGTGTGCACATCTGGACAGTCATCGTGGAGAACAGCCACAGCAATCATCAGCTCGCAGCAGCAGGAGCTGCCGGAAGTAGACCTTCACAAGACTAGCCCCGCAACAGCCAGCCACGCATAGGGAGGAGCTTGTGGTTCCCTGCCCATCCCTGCTGAACTATTGGCTACTGAAAGACTAGGGGGAGGGTCACTGTCTTCAGAACGTACTCACTGGTAAACCCACCAGACAATACAGGTTAGCTCCAAACTCATGGTAGCACAGAGGGTTCAATTTGAGGAGTGGGGATCGGAAAATCAGATAAAACGATATGAATGTGGGAAGCGGAGGCTGACATATGTGAAATGAAGGTAAGAGAGAGTAGAGGTGAAATAATCAGAATGCGTTAAACCTGTGTATGAAATTATCCAAAATAATAAAAATGAAAAACATAAAGGGGTCAGTCTTTAGACAGTACAGTAAGTAAAACACTGTGTTGGGCTGAAGTACAGCTTTACTCTCCTCTCTGTAAAACAGCTCAGCTCTTGATGCCTTATTTTCCTTGGCTGTTGAAACGTTGTAACCTTCAAGGTAACCAATCACTAACTACCACCACAGACTGTGGTAATGCAACACTCAAACTAAGCAGCTCCTAATCCCTGTTCCCAAGCTCCTTTCTTCCTGAGGATGATTTATGTTGATGGGTGGGATTCTCAGAGCTCTAGAATCAGAGGCAAACGTCAACTGTAGGCTGAATCTGCAAATGAATTCCAGCACAAATGTGGTGATTTGAATGAAAAATGTCTCCCATAGTCTGGAGCATTTGTTCCCCTGTTGGTGTCACTGTTTGGGGAAGTTCAGCAGGTGTGACCCTGTTACAGAAGTATGTCACTTGGTGTGGGATTTGAGATTAAGTCCTTGCCTTATTTCCATTTTTTTTCTCTCTACTTGTGCTGACGGTAAAGAATATGAGCTCTCAGCATCCTCCAGCCATCATGCCTGCTACTTGCTGCCACACTTCCCAGCTATGATGGACTCTTATCCCTATAAAACTGTAAGCTCAAATAAACTCTTCCTTCTATAATTTCCCTGGTCATAGTGTTTTTTTTTCCCCACAACAACAGAAGAGTAACTAATACAAGCTTGTATGAGACCCACTGCATTGGTCCCAGAATGCCTCAACTCACCAATGAAAGGGGCAGGATGTAGAACAACAACATTGGGCAGTTTTCAGTGAACTTTATTTTTTCTAAGCCTATTAAGCTCTGGACCCTGAGATCTCTTACGTCACCATCTAAATACCTCAGTCTGTTGTTTCAACTGCCACAATGGACATTCATAAATAAGGGGAATAAAAAGCAATCATCAAAGATGAGAGCCATCTGCAGTACTACCCAGCAGCCAAACTCCACACACTTTCTAAATTTCTTCACAGGAACCAGCTCTTTCTGATATGGAGAATGTGTGATTTTAGGTTTATATGTGATTTACATGTAACGTAAAGTACAGATGAGTTTGGAGCAAATGTAAACATCTGTATAAACTATGCTCTTATTAAGATATAGAATATCCCATGACACACACTCACGTATTTCCTATGCCTCTTCCAAAATCACCACAGTGTCGTGATTTCTCTAACCACTGGTAAGTTCTATGTGTTCTGAAATGTCATAGAAATGATGTAATATAGCATGTGCTCTTTGGGGGTCTCCACTCACTAGACATCATGTACTGAAATATGGTCTGAAATATGGTAATGTATGTATCACTGGTTTCTTCTACTGTAGTATATTACATGAATGATTCAGAATGCTCACCCAGTCACCTAATGAAAATTTGAAATATTTTCCATATTTTGTTAACATTTTTAGTAAAGCTGCAATGTTCTTTGACAGGCTAGCCATTTGGTAAAGACACTTTTTTGTGTGTATGAAGATTATACCTGCATGTATCTAAGCACATCACATGCAAGTAGTGCCTATGGAGGTCAGAAAATGGCCTTTCTGGTTGCCCAAAAACTAGATTTACAGGTGGCTGTTAACCACCATGGAAGTATGAGAAACCAAATTCAGGTCTTCTACAGGAACTGTAAATATAACTTAAAGTAAAAAGGCAATAATTTGCCACTTTGTCACATTTTGGGTTTGGTCCTTTCTTCACTGACATCCTAAAATTTGGGGCTTAGTTGAAAGTGGGAGGAGAGAACCAGGCATGGTTATATACATCTATAATCCCAGAACTTAGGAGGTGGAGGCAGAAGGATTGGAAACTCAAGGCAAGTTTCAGCTAGGTGGTGAGTTTGAGACCATCCTGGATTACACCAAACCCTGTTTTAGAAAAACCATAGAACAGAAGAAGAGTAAAGAAAAGGTCTGGGAGATGACTCTCTAAAGCTTGGTGCACAAGCAGAAAACTTGATCTTACATACACATAACAGCCAAATGAAATATCTTGTGCATCTGCAATCCCAGCATCCTTATGGCAAGAAGTTCACAACCCAGCTCTGTGTGTTATACACAGCCACAGTGGGACTGTCTCCCAGGAGGTCAAAGGCAGAGGCCAACACCTGAATATGTCCTCTGATATGCTACTCATTCACGCATGCAAACACACACATATACACAGACACGTACACACACATGCAAACACACATATACTATACACACAATAAAGAAAGAAGCTTCATAGTGAAAATAAAGAAAGAAATGAAGAGAGGGAAAGCCATGCGAGGTATGTTTGAAAATATTGTCCAGTATTTTGGGATATCCAATTAAGCCCAATGAGTTGACAAGCAAGTTTGTTCTAGAGATCTGCTGAGAAATAATGGGGCTGTGAAAACGCTAAGCTGATTTGCTAGAAACATGTCATATGCTACTCCAGTGCCAATCCCAGGAGAGAGACAGTGAGGAGAGCGGCTTTATCTTTTCCAGGTGCTCACCTCTATCAGTGTGCTTCTGTAGCCTCATGGTAAAAGAACTCTCAATATGGCCAGATAGCTTACACCTCTGTCCATAAAGTGTAGGTTATAGAGTTTTCAGACTAAGATTGTTGTTCTATGATTAACAAAATATTATTTTTTTTTAAAAAAAGGCTTCATCTCAGAAGAATGCATCCCTGTTGACAACCTGATTTAAGTCCAGGGAGATTCATTCTGAACCTCTTGCACCAAGCACTGTAAGGTAATAAATTTGTGCAGCTTCCAAACAGCAGTCTCAAACTATAGACATTTGACCCTGAGTATCCAAAAAGGAATGGTTCTAGAATGCTAAGACCTACAGAGGCTCATGTCCCTCACATGTAAAATGGCACATCATTTGTATATAACCCACAAACATCCTTTACGCCATCTCTAGATTGCCTACCACACCTGACACAATGTCAGGGCTATGAAAACAATCGTTGTTCTGCGCTGGGGACTAATGACAAGTAAATACGTCAAATACCTTCCATGCAGGCAAAGGTTGTTTTCCTCGAAATTTTCCCATTCACAGTCTCTTGAATCTGAGGGTGTAGAACCCACAAACGTGGAGGCTCAACTGTATAGATAACAGTCAGCTAAAGAGGTCCCCAAAAATAATGACTTCCAGGGTTTCTGTACCTGTATCATGCCTGTCCACTCCCTTAACACGCATTGGAATACAGTGGCGATGGCTCTGAGTTACCTCCTGACCTGCGGCTAAGCAGACCCATTGTGTCTACATTTTTGCTGTTAGGAGCCCTGACCTACCGTGGAAGTTTAGCTCTGTTGCTGGCAAGATGATTTAGAGATGACAGGAAGACAGGCAGGCTGTGGGGAGAACAGAAAACCCAGAGCCATGACCCCAAGTCAAGCCAAATGGAAGGGCCCAGCCCCCACAGACCACAAGATGTGAGCTGTCCACCAGGCTGTGCCCTTCTGAACCCTTGAGCTGCAGGAAGCAAACAAATAAAATTGTTATTTTAAGCCAACAAACAAAGGGAATAGTTTACCTGGCACTAGATAGGGTCATATGGGGACAGTGGGTAGGTGCTGAGTTCTCTGTGACTTTTGCTGAAGACAGGCCTTGCTGCAGGAGGGGCATCGTTATCATGTGCACAGCTTGACCAGCCTACATGAGATCCACCCAGCTCTACTGCAGGGCGCCCCCATCCTTGCCCAACAGCATCAGTCACTGACAGACTTCATGAAAATAATGGAGATTCTCCATGACATCAATAAAAATAAGCTCCATCCACTGCTGTCTGGGTACTCACACACCTACAGCAGAGCCCTGTGTGGGATGCCTGATAGTGCCTCATTCCATGAGAGAGTCACATACTGGAGCCACACAGAAGGGTCATCCATTCATTCTCACTGGAAAAGATACTTACCCAGCATACGAATTTGCCTTCCCTGTCTACACAGCTCCTGCCCAGTTCAGTATTTTGGACTCTGAGAACATCCCAGTAGTCATCACTAGTGTTCCACAGCATCGTGATCAAACCTAGGAAATCACTTGTACCAGTCAGGAGTGTGGCAAGTTGAGGATACAGAATTCACCAGGCTTGCCAGGATCCTGCTTAGCAGTCACCTAACAGGACAGTTGAACAGCCCCTTGGCAACTGGGGTAGAGAAGAAACTGAGGCACAGTATTTTGTATCAACTAACTTACAGTTGGCTACATAGCCGAGACTAAGAGTGGGGGTCATCATACAGCATGTGCAGGAACAGACAGAGGAAGAGGGGAGGGTGCACAGCTAGTCCCACCTGAGCACGCACAGAAACAGACTGACTATTTTGACCAAGGCTCTCCTTATTTGATAGGTGTGCTTGTGGACAGAGCACAAAGGTGGTGTTCTTTCATTCCCGTAAATTTGGCAATCAGTAGGTGGGCCTCAGGGCACCTAGCACTCGAGGCTGTCCATGATAAAATGTGGGAGCCGCATGTGGCTCAACTAATCACCTGGTGAGAATTGAGTATGGTCCCGTGACTCAGAGATTAGGAACAGGTACGCATCAGCAGCTGGCCCAGACATGGACAGAGGTGCCCACCCACCTGTCTGGGAACACCCATCAGCCATCTGCAGTAAGACAGACTTTGAGACAAGAAACCTGCATCTTCAACAACATCCAGCTTCTCTGAATAAAGTTGCCTTTCTTGTCTCATCGTCTTATCTCTAGCCTGAGCTGGCCTCCTGTGCATGGAAAAGTCAGGCTTGGGCCTGGTGATGTTGCAGATATATCAGCCCATGGTTTTCTTCCCCTTCCCTACTGTGCTAGTGTCTCTTGTCTGTTATGTTCATGGCCTATTAGCCTTGACATCTTATTATTTAAATTGCAAGATTAAAAGAAAAAGAAATGATATAATAAGGCTTAAGCTGGAATACCACCTAAACATGGATTAAATGACAAATAATACAATTTTGGGTGGAACTTAGTTTCAGGGTGTTTTACACATGGTTATATCATAGTAGAATGTTAAATATGAGCTAAGAAGGTGCATGAATGTAAGTTAACATAGTGGACTGTATAATTTTACATTATTCCCAGGACCCTGAGATTGACATTGAAATCACTGAACTTTGACAATAACAGACCATTGTTCTCCATAATGTGGGACGGCCTTATCCAACCAGCTGGAAGCCTTAACTAAGCCCAGAGATTGGCATCTCTGAAGAGAAGTATCCAACAGACCTTCTCAATGTCATTGAGCACCTGAATCTCAATCTTGCCAAGCCCAGGCTACAGATTCTGAACTTCCCAACCAGCATCATCACATGAGCCAATTCCTTAAGGATATTAATAATAACTCCTCTATGATGAATAAATTTGTTAATTAAATCCTATTGACTCTGTTTCTCTGGAGAATTAAGACAAATACACTGGCCAACATCTGTTCCAGGTGCACAACCATATGCACAGGTAGTAACCCATCTAGACCGAACCAGCTGTCCTCCCCAGCCCACCTCTGCCGCGGCTGTATGCCTTTCCATATGCCTTGAGAGTTCTGTACTAGTCCACTGCTTGTATTGTAGAAGACTGGCAGCCGTTCTCTGGTCCCCTAAACCCTGCTTCCTATCCATTTTCCATCTCCATTCACAACTATGTAAGGTTTTCTTCCTTTAATAATTCTCCTGCTCTATGAGACTCACAATGGTACTGCTTTCTTCCTTGCTCCATGACTGCTAGAGCACCACTCTCCATACACACAGACCCTGTGCTCAGCCTAGGAAATAAATACCTATGTTGTCAAACAGCTCTTGTTTCTGCTCTCACTCACCCACATACTTGCTCATTGAGGAACTGCTATTCACTGAGTGCTGGCTGTGGCCAGGTGCCTTTGCAAGAGAACGCCAGGAGAGATTGCTGGGATGTAGAACTGCAGCCATTGCCAGGAGGAGGGTTAAGCTCAATATAAAAACTTTTTGAAGATGAACGGCACATGGCACAGAAAGTCCACTCCACCCAAGAGAGCAAGGGCCACTTCCTACATCCTACTTACCAAAGACACTGCACTGCGGAGGAGGAACTGGTGTGCAAACTAAATATTCACTGGGTTCTCTTTCATATTGGCATATTATATAATATAATGAATATAGCATGACTCCTCTATTATCTCTGTGAGATTCTTAAATCCTATATTCTGGGATAATCATGAGTTATAATGGGGTAATAATGGTCTCAGTATAATATCAAAAAGGCATAGAATTGGGGCTTATTGCCTACCATATGCCAAGCAATTTCATTAGTTGTTTTGTAATCTTCCTGAAATGCTAAAAATCACAGTTTACCATCTTTACTGTATGGATAAAACATTCAGCAAGTTCTACTATCTTGCTCAAACTTCTCAATTAGTAAGACACCGACATCTTTGTAACCTCAAAGACCACGGCTTGGTTTTTTTTAATGCTATCACACTTCAAGCATAGCTATTTTCATAACATAATTATATTACTATACAATTATGTGTAATAAAATCTCAATTTAAATTTTTCAGATAAAACTTTGCATGTATCTTTTTTCCTTTCTCCGTTCTTTGTGTGCATGTGGTATGTATATGTGCTGCACATGTTCAGGCACACACATCCACATGTGTCAGCATGCTTGTGGAGGTCTACAGTTGAATAATCCAGGATTGCTCTTCTACCTTATTATTTGAGGCAGGATCTCTCAGACAAACCCAGAGTTCACTGATACTGGTGGTATCGCCAGCAGCTTGCTGGGATGGCGGATCCTCTCTCTCCACTTTCTGAGGCTGGAATTACAGGTGAGGCCCCACACTCAAGATTCTGGGTATCCTAGCTCTGGTCCTGATGCTTGCATAACAAGCAGTTTTTTTTTTTTTTTTTTTTGGTTTTTCGAGACAGGGTTTCTCTGAATATCTCTGGCTGTCCTGGACTCACTTTGTAGACCAGGCTGGCCTCCAACTCACAAAGATCCGCCTGCCTCTGCCTCCCAAGTGCTGGGATTAAAGGCGTGCACCACCACCGCCCAGCTAACAAGCAGTTTTTAACCACTATGCCACATCCCCAGCACTGACATGCATGTTTCCGAGTGCATTTGAAAGCACACATCCTATTGATCATATCAACGTAGGGACTGCAAATTAGTTTATGGGATGTTTTTGCATGTTCAGATCACTCCGGAGTACTTGATAGTCTCATTTAATCTTCACAAAAGCCCCATAAAAGATGTTATTCCTAATTTTTAAGATAGGAAAAATCAGAGCCTAAGAAACATTCCAAATTTGTCAGCGAGGAGGAAAGGACAATGCTGGAATTCAGACTGCCTCACGAAACCCTGGTGCTGGGGAAAGGATGCTGCTTCCGGTATTTCCCAAAACCTGTTCTTTCACATCCATGTTCCAACACCATTTGCTGCTGTTTCTCTCTCTGGGCAGTTTTCAGCAAAGGGCATCTTGTTTCTCTCATGACAGTTTCTATTTCCAGCCCATTTAAAGATCAGGGAGGCTCATTCCATCGATGAATTTCCATAGGAGCCACCAGTAGAGCAAAGAAAGAAACATCTCAGAATACGTAAGCTGCAAAGTGATGAACTTCTTCCTCCCATTGCAACCTAGATGTAAGGCATGCCTTGCCCTTTGCTCAATCAGCACTCCCTCATAACCTGATCACTTTGCTCCAGCCATGATTCAGACCCACTGACGATTTCATTTTGTCCTTAACTGCAGCTAACTGTGGCTGTTGAGATGTTTATGGCAACTAGGTACACACACTGTCTCATCTTCATCTACAATCAAAGGAAAAGATGGTTGTTTCTCTGTGACAGGGACCTGGGGATAGAGTTCAGTTTGCAGCATCCGTTTCACTCCCACCAGCAGCTCCAAAGCAAAATAAAATACAATTGAAGGGAAGGGAATTGGTTTTTAACTCATTATAGGGAAGGACCGTATGATTCATGCAAAGGAGAAACATCCACATAAACACTCCGTGAGGAGAAGGCGCCTAACGTTTGCAAAAGGCTCAGTCTTCACTGAGAGAGCCATATGTGCTTTTCAATTGCCCTGCCAGACAGACACGGTCATTTCTATATTTTACAGGGAATAACTACCAGGAAGAAGTCTAAGTTTATGAATATTTCCAACTCAAAAGAGCAGGCTTTTTCCCATCATGCTTTACTGCCTTTATGTACAAAATTATGCAAATTTCTCTCCAAATCTCTGAAAATGAAGTTGTATGAAAGAAAATAAAATCTTAAAAGGGGTCTTCAGAGCGGGCTGAAGCTCTACAAACTGTCCTTCTTTTCTCATGTTTCCTATTCTATTTATGAGCACTGCTATGCTTAAGCCTCAGTAAAACTTGTTTTTGAAACTCTGAAGTTTATACTAAAAGCAAACAAGAAAAAAATTCATCTCATCTAAGAAAAAAAAAAAAAAACGCTTAGAAATGTTCTAGCCCTACAATTCCAGAACCTGAAACCCATCTCATTTGGTCATGAGAGAAGCCCTTTGTCTTACTGTAGAAGGCCTCCTTCCTCCCAGCTGTTGGTTTTCATGGGCTTCTCACCAAAGATGCCCTCCCTTCTCCTGACCCATGGAGGTAAACCAGGCCAGAGTCTCTTACCCATCCCAGAACTACATTTTGAGTGAAATATTAAAAAGAGAACTATGAGCTGAGCATGGGGGCACACTCCTTTAATCCCAGAGGCAGGTGGATCTCTGTGAGTTCAAGGCCAGCATGGTCTATAAAGCAAGTCCAGGACAGTCAAGGATACACAGAGAAACCCTGTCTCGGAAAACCGAGAGAGAGAGAGAGAGAGAGAGAGAGAGAGAGAGAGAGAGAACTATGAAAGATCATCCTAGAGACAATGTCCCACCATTGTTCCTGATGTCTGGATCTTGGCTCCATGTATTTCATTCCCTTCTTTACATTTTTCCAACCTCAAATCTATCTCTCTCCCTCTCTCTCTTGTCACCCCCTCCTTAAGTATCTAGCCTGTATTCTCATCTTATCCTGTCAAGGCCAGTAACTCAAGCTTCTCCATCACATGATCTCTGGGTCCGCTGTGTTTCTTGCATCCATGAGCACTATGGAGAGCACAGTGGACACACTGAATGCATTAGTGCAGCTGTGTTCTTTTGCATGAAGAGGAGAGCCAGAGGCTGCTAATCTGCCTGAGAGGTACCCATGGAAGAAGTTACAGCTCAAGGTCAAGATTTACTACCAAGAAAAGGATAAAACAAAGGGGACATGAAGCTTAGCAGATCAGTGGAACATGGACATTAGAGCTGATAGCACAATTCCAAATTATGATATAGAAAAGTACTTTAGTAATGAAATGGATGGAAACATCTCCCAAGGCTGGGAGGACAGAACGAGGGCAGTATTGAAACAGGATGGTGTCAGAAACACAATGATTCTTGCTGAGATGTAAAGTGGGGAGCACTGTAACTGATCCCCAAAGATGGAGGGTGCGTGAACATTTGATCACAAATATACATCAGTTTCAGTCCTAGAATGTTTCTACACAATATTCTGCTTTTCCTACAGCTCTGACTGGAAAGGTAAAGATTTTTACATTAACAAAATGGACAATTTAGCTTAGAAAAGGTAATTCAGCACTGGAGAAAAATCTAAGCAGAGAGTTAAGGAACAGAGAAAAACATGGGTTTTTGTTTTTGTTTTAAGGATAGGAGACTGTGGTAGTAACTTAGTTTCTTTTCTATTGCTGTGACAAAACATCATGGCCAAAGAAGCTTATAAAAGAAAGTGTTTAATTGGGTTTACAGTTTCATGGTGAAAGAATGAAGGCATGGTGGCAGAACAGCTGAGAGCTCACATCAGAATCCCCTCTGGAGATTTTGGGAATGGCTCAAGTCTTTTGAAACTTTAAAACCCACCCCAAATGACACACCCCCTCAAGCAAGATTGCACCTAATCCTTCCCAAACAGTTCCACTAACTGGGGACCAAGTATCTAAACATATAAGCCTGTGGAGGGCATTCTCATTCAAACTATCACAGGTAGTTTGAATGAGATGTTCCCCCACAGGATCAGGCATTGGAGCAGGTGGTCCCCAGTTAGTGGTGTTGGTTAGGAGGCTTAGAGTTATGGCTGCATTGTAGCAAGTATGTCACTGGGGGAAGGCTTTAAGAGTTTAAGTTTGATCTGCTTCTTGCTTGCAATTCAAGACTTGAATTGTCAGCATCCTGTTCCTGCCATCTTGCCTGCTGCTTGCTGACACACTTCACCACCATAACAAACTCTCAGGACAAATAAACCCTTTCTTCAATAAGTTGCATTGGCATTGATTTTTATTAGAACAATAGAAAAGTAACATAGAGGGTCTTAAGGACTAGGCTGTAGAATTGCATCATTATTTGGTGACACCAACCAGAAAACAGAAAGGGACATGAAGCAAAGCTTGGCCACAGTTCTCAAAGGCCTACCCTCAGTGACTCATCTCATCTGGCCAAGGCCTATGTCTCAATGGTCTCAGAGTCTTCTAAAACTTCTCTGAAAGCTAACACATGAGTGTGAGGGGACAGTTCACATTGAACTGTGTAAGAGCGGGAGCCCACAAACCATCCTTCATCTGAGAGAGTAGCAACTCTCAGAAAATGCTCTACAACCCAGACCAGGAAAACTCAAGTTTTTCAATAAAGAAAACATATAACCCCATATAATATTTAGAGGATGACAGCTTCATGTGATCCTTGAGACACTGAAAAGGTCATCATCACACATGGCTTGCCTTGTCAGTGGGCTGTTGGAGCAGCAGGGTCTATGAGGGCAATGGCCTGTCTTCCGAGCTGGTGGATGTACACTCTCTGGGGTTCACTTTCCACACGCTCTTTGCTCTCTCCTTCACCCTTCGGTAACTCACCCATCCCCTTGGAGACACTCTGAGGACTCCTAGTAGAGTTTAGCTCCTTTATTGTTTTGCTGTTGAATTTTCCTCTGAGACTAAGACTTTAAGATCTTAAGCAACCAGGGAAAAATATTTAAGACCTGCGAGTAATTTTGAGAGTATATTTGTGAGTCTGTATACAGAAGCATTCAAGAGTGCCCTCTAGAACAGGAGCTTAGATGTTGGACAAAACAAAACAAACAACCCACAGCTATTTCAGTTTCCAAATTTCCAGAACCTTAAAGCATCTTTCATATGTGATAAATTAAGCATCTTACAGTAAGGTTGTCCTGAATCAGGGTCCCTAAATCCAGCGAGATGTCATTATGAATGAGAGAAGTTTTAGACCAACAGACAGAAGAAAACACAGGAAGAAGAGAAGGTATTGAACCAGAAGTAGAAATGAGAGTGATACAGCACAGCCCACAGATGCCCTAGTGACCTGAAGCCATTGGAGGAAATGAACAAAATATTTCCTTGACAGGATAGGAAATGAATGAAATACTTCCTCGTGCTTGTAGAAGGAGCAACTTTTTGTAGCTTGATGTCAGAATTTGAACCTCCAGGCTGTGGCAGAATAAATTTCTATTGTTTTAAGCCACTCAGTCTATGATTCTTTTCCTTTTTTCTTTATTCTTTTATACAATGTTGAAGGAGCAATCAGTGAAGGAAAGGAAAGAGTTAAGAATGGAGCCGTCAAAGCTGCATCCTGAGATGTACTAGGGACATGAGGCTTTCAAGAGACACAAGTTCGTCCTTTTTTTTAAATTTGAACTGACTAATTTTCTTTCCTTACACCTGAGAAGACTTGGGTTTCAAAGCAACGCAGGCCCCAAGGTTATAAACATCAGCATTAGCTGATGTTTTCTGTAAAAATAGCCTGGAGGCCAATATTCATTTGAGTGAAGATTCCTCTCTCTCTCTCTGTTTCAAAACCAATTTTCAAAAAAGAAAAAAAAATTAAGTAAAGCATTCATTCTACCTAGTAGTTTCCTAATGACTTCACCCCAGTTCAGGCTCCTGTGTTTTTTCAGTTACCTCATCTTTTCAGTTCAACATCAGCAATGAAATCTGGCTTCCTATCAGTGTCCCTGGCCAATTTGCAGCCTTCAGGGAAATGGTGCACAAAATAATAGCTTTGTTGACATGAAAAAAGAGAGAGAGGAGCAGAATGTACCGTACATGAGTTAACAAGGTGAGGCTCCGTGTCCTGCTAGAAACAATGGCCAATTTACATTCCTCCTTCCTGGAGGCAGAGTCTGCCCAGCCAGTTAGCAGAGCTATGAGTGATGTTTGAGATGCACACAGCACTCCACAGTTCATAAAGTGCTCCCCCATTCTTTCTGTTGCTGTGGTGAAATGCTTGCACACCAGCTTGGGGGAGAAAGGGCTTATTTGACTTACAGGGTAAACCCGCCATCCAGAGAAGCCAAGGCAGGAACCTGAGGCTGGACCCTGACTCGGAGGCAGGGACTGAAGCAGGAACACTGCTTTCTGGCATGCTCCTCCTTGGCTTGCTCAGCCTACTTTCTTCTACCACCCAGGACCACCTGCCCATGGGGTGGCACCGTCCACAGATGGGCTGGGCCCTCCCACATCAATCACTAATCAAGAAAATGCCCCACAGACTTGCCCATGCGCCACTCTTCCCAGGTGACTGTAGTTTGTGGCAAGTTGACAAAAACTACCCAGCACTGCCATCTACCTCTCATTCAGGAACTTCTTCCTCAGACCCCTTAATATAGACAAGGACAGCACCATAGCTCTCATTACAGGCAGGAAACCAGGCTCTGTAGAGCTGAGATATTCTTCGAAGTCAAGCAGCTACTAGCTTTTTAAAATAAGGACCCATTCCCTTACAGAGCAGGGAGAGGCCGGGCCTTACTCCCTTTTCCCCTCAGAAGTAAGAAGTTTGGTTTTACACCCACTGGGTTATCTCTCAAATCCCTAAACAAAGGCCTGGATAGAGTTATCTTTTGAATCTAGGGTTTGAATATGAAATGTCCCCTTGGGCTCTTGGTTTAAAGCCTAGGTTTCCAGCTTGTGGGGCCATGTTGGAAGGTTCTAGAAACTTTAGAAGGTAGGCCTAGCTGGAAAAGATAGGTAACTGGGTAGGAAGCAGGAGGAACCACCTGAGCAAACCTTGTCCCAGGCCTCTTCCTGCTCTCTGCCTTCTGTCCACAATGGGAAGTTCTGCTGGCACACACCTCACCATGACATTGTACTCAAGTGCACTGGCCCAGTGACTATGGCCTGCCCCCTCTGGAACCATGATGCCCAACAAACCCTCCCCAATGTGTACTTCCTCACAGTGCTTACTCTCGATGAAGAAAATCACAAACACAGGGAAGAGAGAAAAAAATCCACCATGTGATTCCAGAACTAAGAAAGCCATCTACCCCAATCACCCTTCCTCCCCAGCTCCCAGGTCACCTAAAACTAGGCTTAGAGAGCCTCTCGTTTAGAAAGAGGGAAAAGAAAGGGGAACACTCCTCCATTGCTTGTGGGAGTGTAAACTTGTACAACCACTATGGAAATCAGTCTGGCCATATCTTAGAAAACTTGGAATAGCCCTACCTCAAGACCCAGACATACCACTTCTGGGTATACATCCAAACAATTCCTCACCAAACCACAAGGACATCTCATCTATGTTCACAGAAGCTTTATTGGTAATAGCTAGAAACTGGAAACAATCCAGATATCCATCAACCAACAAATATATTTAAAAAGCTGTGGTACATTTACACAATGGAATACTACTCAGCTATCAGAATTAATAAAATCATGCAATTTGCTGCCAAATGGATGGAACTAGAGAAGCTCATCCTGAGTGAGCTAACCCAGACTCAGAAGGATGCACATGGCATCTGTTCACTTATAACTGGATTTTAGCCATATAGTACAGGATAACTATACTACAACCAACAGACTGAAAGGAACAGGAATGTAGTTACTTGTTAGTGGGACACTTTGCCCTAGTGGAGTTGCCATGTAGGCCCCCAGTACAAGAAGACGCTTGTAGCCCTCATATGGCTGCTGAACTAAAGGAGGCTGAAAGAGTAGGACAGGTGGGAGAAAGGGGAGAGGGTGGAACTGGGAGGGGTGGAGGGAGGGGACTGTGCTGGAGATGTAAATTGAGGTAATAAATAAACAGCAAAAAAAATTTTTAAAGAAAGGGGAAAAGAAGGAGAGAGGGAGGGAAGAAGGGAAAGGGGGAGAGAGGGAGGGAGGGAGGGAGGGAGGGAGGGAGGAAGGAGAAAGGGAGTGAGCGTCCATCAGTAATTTACCTTAACTGTAGGAACCTCACACCTTCCTTCCACCTACATGCCACATCATTTCCCACTGGCTTGTCCCTTGTCCATTTCCTCTCTCTTCAGCCTCCACATTAAAACTTTCCTAAGATGTGAGTGAGGAAGAGAAATACAAGTACAAGTCACTGAACACCTAGAGGTCAGTGTGCCGGGGCTGCAGACCAGGGGGAGGGAGCGACAATGGGCCAGGACTCTCCACTGTGGGCGCTGTACCTGTGGCCTAAACACCTATAGGGAGGATTTTGAGGGTTTCTGGCTTTTCCCACTTCCTGCTTTTCTCTCTGCTTTCTGTGGTAGCTGATATGTGATCCCTCTGCTTCCTGTTCAGCTGCCTGCTGCCATGTCCCCTCAGCCACTGTGCACACCTTAGCCCTCCAGAAGCTGAAGCCTACAATGTTTTCCTCAAGTGGTTTTTGGTCATGGAATCTTACCGAAGCAACAACAACAAAAAGAAAGAAAGAAAGAAAGAAAGAAAGAAAGAAAGGAAGGAAGGAAGGAAGGAAGGAAGGAAGGAAGGAAGGAAGGAAGGAAGGAAGGAAGGAAGGAAGGGAAAGAACGAAAGAAAGAAAGAAAGAAAGAAAGAAAGAAAGAAAGAAAGAAAGAAAGAAAGAAAGAAAGAAAGAAAGAAAGAAAAAAGAAAAAGTAACTAATACAAGAGAGTTCTCTAGAATGAAAGGCGGGTCTTCTGATTTGCCATCTGCAACTAGAAATACTGGGACTGAGTCACTTCCAATCCTGTCCCCCAAACACCAGAATCCCAAAATTATCACAATTTAAGAAATAAATTCCAATTGGTCATTTCTGGCCTATTGAAAAACGCTAAGTCAAACTCAATTCAAAAGAAAAGGCAGAGGACATTAGATGATACTCTAGAAAGCTGCATGGATGATCTCCATAGAAGAAACTAGCAAGTGTTTAAACAGCATCAGAGCTGTTGGCTGCGTCCTGGCAGATGGAATTGCACTTTTATATTTATGGTTGTTAGGACAGCATACAAAGTAATGTTCTCCGTCAAGGCATCTTCATACACATGAGTCATCATATTTTGCCCTCGTTCATCCCTCTCCTTCCAGCACGTGTCCTTCCTGCACTCAGCCTCCACTTCTGCTTTTGTAGCCAGGCACCACTTCTCCCTCTCCATTGTAACTGACTTTTCAATTGACCCACATTTGACCCTTTTCAGTGCGGGGTCACAGATCTTATCTGGCTCATGTCACTGAAGGGACATCAGCCCTGGGGCACTGCAGAGAGTCACCAAGGAAAGGCATTGCCTGCTTCAAGCCTGGCTTGAAAGTTTATGTGGGGTGAGGAGGGGGCAGGCTGTGACTTCAAATTCAAGGAGAGCATTGTGGTAAATAGAGGTTTGGTGCCATCTCTGATGATGTCCCAGGTTCAAGCACAAGGTCCCCAGAGTGGGACAGGAGAGGTGCAGAGGCTCATTTAGAATGAAGACCTGCAAAGGAGGGTGCCAGCCTCATCCTCCTTGTGAATTCAGTCAGGGGTCGATGGAAATGAGAGCCTTCAAAGAGGCTTCACTCCACACTTGCCATCTATCCAGAGCAGAAGTCCATAGCCACAGTGCAGCTGGCTTCATTTTAGTCTCTACTGGGACAGATGCAGAATTGCACTACTGAGCATCAGGGGCTCACCACCACATCTACCAACCCTGTCTCCCTTCTAGCCTGCCCCTCATCCTCTTAAAGAAACAGACTCCCCCACACTCTTCCTTCGCCCCTCTCTCTTCTCTGGAAATAACTAATATTCTGAAGGGCTAATGGCCATTCCTTTGCAGTTGTTCCAATGTTATTGGTAGAGACAGGAATATCACTGAGACTTGATGGCTTCCACTCTAGCCAAGAAAATGGGAAGGAAAGACCCTGCCTCAAAAAAAAAAATAGAGAGTGGAGAGGGGGGCACCTGATTCTCTCCTCTTCCCTCGTGCAAATGTGTAAGCACACGCACCCACACACATGCGTGCATACACTCACATACACAAAACACAACTGCATAAAGCAAAAAATGAAATTTTTTTTAAGTCTGAACACAGTGCCTGAAAGAATAGAATGGGGGAGAATCATATGGAGCTAGCATTTGACAGGCCCAACAGATAATAAAATTCTATGTCTCACTTAACACAAATTTGGGGTGGATCTCTAACCCTACTCTCAATAAAGCAAATGTCTACATGAAAAGCAACAGTAGAACTCACAAAAAATAGGAAGCTGATCTGCCTGCAGCTGCCAAAGTGTGCCAGGTCCTTAGAGCCACAGAGTCCAGGACACAGACAGCAAGCCTGCAGCCAGGGAGTCCAGGACA
>CAJQZJ010000638.1:1457002-1497523 GCA_907164525.1 Lophiomys imhausi | reverse complement strand
TCCAGGACACAGACAGCAAGCCTGCAGCCAGGGAGTCCAGGACACCAAGCCCACTGACAGCTTCTTTTGGTCCTGATGTGTGAGAAGCTGTGCAGACAGACTGTCAGGCTTTCTTGGAGCCTCTAAAGACCACACAGTCATGCTAAATAATTACTTGCATCAGCCCTGGATGATTCAGATTGAAGAAAACACCTGTGTTTGCAACGCTACTTTCCCATTCCACAATTTGCACACCATGGCCCCTACTCTCAGGGCAACAAAGCTCCTCCTTATAAAATCTTTTTTTTTTCTCTCTAAATGATAAAGTTTGATTTTGGTTGTTAATTGTCCACATAAAAGCTCTGGCTAGACACTTCTTTTGAGCAACGTGAGTGGGACATGGGACATAAAGGCCAGGAACACAATGAAAAGGAACACTTTTTGTTTAAAAAATTTTAAAAGCAGTAGGGGGTTGGGGTGGCTAGATGGGGTTGGTGTCATTAGCAATCTAGATCTAAAAGATACGGCATAAAGAAATAATGAAATCTAAGTTACTTTTCAGTTGTTTTAACAAAAGAACTGGGAAGGTATGGTCATGGGGTAGAAAATGAGTGTTAGCTATCAAATGCTAAAATCTAAATGCTTCCCAGATTTGACAATGGCTTTTTCTAAACAGCCCCCATGTTGCTCATTATGGGACCAGAACAGGTTAAACTCTGAAAGGAAATAATTTTGTATGTGATTCTCTCCTTCCTCCCTTCCTCTCCCACCCCTCTGAGAAGAAAGAGAGAGAGAGAGAGAGAGAGAGAGAGAGAGAGAGAGAGAGAGAGAGAACACTTGCATGTAGGGGCCAAAGGACAACCTCAGCCCCTCAAACATAGTTTTTCAGGCACCTCTCACCATCTAAGAAGTCAAGGGTTTCCCTGACCTGGAACTCACCATGTAGCTAAAGCTGGGAGCCTCTGGAACCCCCCTGTCTTCATGGGTTCTAGGAATCAAACTCGAGTCCTTGTCCTCACCAGAAAAGTTTCATCAACTCAACTATAACCCCAACTCTCAAAAAACAAATAAAGGACAGAACTCTGAATCCCAGAGTGGGACTCCTCAAGTGAGCAGTTGATATAAAATATAAAACTCATTTTCTGTGCTTCCAAGACTGGCAAGGGGGGGAAGGGCAATGCTATTTGCTTCCTTCTCTTTGCTTGGGGGATTGTCATTATTCACCTGGCAAGAGGTAAGTAAGTGTTCAAAGAATAAGATCAGAGGCAGCACTCAGTTTTAAATCATGGGAAGCTTGAGAGACTAAAGGGAGATCAATCAGTGGAAGAAAGAAGAGAGAGAAAGGAAATAAGAACCATAAATTTATTTTTTTAATTTTTTTTAAGAAAAGAACCATGAATTTTGACCTGAGCAACATTGTTTCAATTTGTTTCATGTTCCCCCCCAAAATTTCATGGTGAACGAGCGCCCTCCGCTGGTCACATGGAGGAAGTTCAGGAACATCACTTAACCAGACTCCAAACTCCGTGATGGATACGTTTGAAAAGAACTGTATTCAACATTAATCTGGCTTCATGCGCCAAAATAAACCTCGCAATCCAGAAAAATCCATTCAGAGGCAGCGTTGTGAGGGTGAGGATTTCCTGCAAAATAAGAAATGAGAATTGGACAGGATCTTGCTCATGTCCACGCTCTTTCAACCAGGTGTTTTTCTCCCCGAGTTAAAGGAAATCAGCTTAGCTCAAAGTTAGTCTGTCCAGGTGGAACAGCTTTCCCCAAACAGCAATCAAAAGCCAAACAAGCTCACCCAGCCTTCCAAAGAGACAGGAAGAGGCAAGGTATGGGAGGACGCCGTGGCTCATTCCTACTCCAACGGGCCATAAAGCTTGATGCCAACTCTGGGCTTAACGGATTTGGGGAACTACGTCTGTCTGAGTTGCGTCCACCTCATCACCATGGTGAACAGCGTAGTGATGGAGAGTAGGGAACAGATGCTTCTTAATGTCCTGATTAGGACTTCTTTGGATAAACATCCGGAAGTGGGATTAATGGGTCAGAGTTAATAATTCTATTAATATTTTCAAGATTAATTAATATTTCATGAAGACATTGAGCCTGTGTTCTGCTACCCTCCCCTTTCTCTCCCTCTTATCATCTCTGTTCCCTTAAACAGTTTCGTTCCTACTTTTCTGTCATATATGCATACATGGTTTTATGTACCCATATAAAATCTAGGAACCACAACAGAGAGAAAACATGCCACATTTGTCTCTCTGGGACTGGCTTTGGTTTTTTTAACATTAAATTTCCAGTTTCATCCACTTTATGGCAAATATTATCATTTCAACCTTCTTTATGACTGAAAGGTTTAACAGTGTGTAGATAACCCCCATTTTCTTGAAGAATCTTGAAACTGACTTTAATAGCAACTAGCTTTTTACATTCCCACCGACAGTACATAAGTGCCCCCAGCTCTCCTTACCTTCACCAACAGCTGTTATTTTTTGCTTTGTTCCTGACCACTGTAATGAGCAGGGGCAATCTTTCAGTGTGGTCCTAACTTGCATTTCCTACACCCACATTACATTTCCTACACTGAACCTATTTCCATATGTTTTGAAATCACTTGGATATCTACATCAAAGCCCTACCCCTATTCTCCCACTGGGTGTTTTGTTACTGCTAACTCCAGGAGTTCTTTCCTTTAAAAAAAAAATGTTTTGAGATAATTACATGATTTTCCCCTTCTCTTTCCTCCTTCCACACCCTCCCATATATATCTCCTTGGCCTCCTTCACATTCATGCCTTCTTCTTTCATTAATGTGTGTGTGTGGGTGTGTGTGTGTGTGTGTGTGTGGGTGGGGTTTTCTAAATATGAGAAAATACAATGTGTGAGCCTACCTGTATGTGTGTTTTCAAGGCTGACCATTTGGCACGGGGTGACCAATTGCTGCTCTCTTCCCTGGGGAAAACTATTTTCCCACTTTCAGCATTCCATGTGTCCTTCTACCCAGAGACGGATATAGTGTTCACCCTTTATCAAGGAAATGTCTCTTTGCAATGGACCGAGACCATCACAGACAAGTACAACCAATCAAAACGCAGAGCTGCTGTGAGATTGGGTCTAGTAATTTCAGAAGCTCTACCCTAATGTCTCACCAACATGACTGGTCAAACTCGAGCTGAACAAGGTTGACACCAATAGACATGCTAATGTGGATGAGAAAATCTCATCAGGCCTCAACCCTACATTAAAAACTATAGGCATTTTCTTAGGGAATAGTGTCTCACTATGTCTCCAAGGCTGGGTTCAGGCACGACCCTCCATCCTTAGCCACCTGAAACACTGGGATTACAGGTGAGCAGCACCCTGCCTGCCTGGCAATTGTCCTCACATCCTGACTATCAGCCCCTCATCAGACACAGGACTTCCAAACATTTAGTCCTGTGTGGAAGCAGCTTTTAACTGCCCTGTCTTAGTTCCTTTTCTACTATTGCTGTGACAAGACACAGAAGGTTGGAGTCCATGACCATCATAGTAGGGAGCATGGCGGCAGAGAGGCAGGCAAAGTACTGGAGCAGTAGCTGAGAGCTCACATCCTGATTCACAAAACAAGAGGCAGACAGAAGGGAGGCAGTAACTAGGAATAGCATGGGCCTAACCTCAAAACCCACCCAGGAACACACCTCCTCCCACAAGGCCACACCTCCTAAGCCTTCCCAAATAGTTCTACCAATGGGGACCAAGTATTCAAATATACAAACCTATTGGGGCTACTCCCATTCAAACCATCACCTGCCCTGTGTTTCCACTGATTTGCACTGTTCAAATTTGATGTCATCACATTTATCTACTTGGAAGATTGGTGCCTATGGTTTGTACATCATCCAAAAACTTCACTAAAGACTTATTCATATTTTTTCTAAGTCCTATGAAGGACTTATATTTAAGTCATTGTCACAATTTGATTTAGTTTTGCATATGACAGCAGAGAAGAGCTTAATTGCATTCACTTATATCAGAAGCCCAGTTGTCCCTTGGCTGAGACACTGTTCTTCCTCCACTGAACAGACTTGGCCAACTCTCCTAGAATCAACTGGTCAGAGATTTACAAGTTTATTTCTAGAATCATTTGTTTCTATTTCACTGGCCTGTAAGCTACCCTGTATGCCCATACCACACTGTTTTGTTTGCTGTAGCTTTGTAGTAAGTTTTGAAATCAAGACTCAGGAGTTCTCCAACTTTGTTTTTCGCATTTCAGCATTGTACTCGTTGTCTGTAACCCTACATAATTTTTATTTTTTCCTTTTTGTCCTGGCTAGTTTTATGTCAACTTGACATGAGCTACAGTCAATTAAGAGGAGGGAACCTCAATTGAGAAAATGTCTGCATAAAAAACCAGCTATAAAGCATTTCCTTAATTAGGGATCGATGGGAGAGGGCCCAACTCATCATGGATGGTGCTATCCCTGGGCTAATGATCCTAGGTTCTATAAGAGAGCAGGTTGAGCAAGCCAGTAAGCAGCACCCCACGACAGCCTCTGCATCAGCTCCTGCCTCTAGGTTCCTGCTCTGTTTGGAAGTGTAAACTGAGTAAACCCTTGTAGAAGTTTGTGGGTTTTATTATTTCTTTGTTTTATTACACTATAGTACACTTAATACCTCTACCTCCCTTCCAACATTTGTTCCTTCTACACACACACCCCAACACTAGGTGGGGGAGAGAGAACATTAGAGAGGAAATGGACGTAAGTCTCTTTGATCTACTTCCTTTTTTAGGTCTTTGGGTTCTTTGGAGGTAACACCAATTTCAGTTGTCAGAAGCCCAACAATCCACCAAACCAGCAACAGCCAACACAGCAAAGCAGCAAATCAGGAAACACAGCAGCAGTGTGGGGGAGCACCAGGAAGGAGAGCAGCAACCTCTTCATTCTTTGGAGCACCCCCTTTCCTCTCGGGGGGGCTCTGGCATTTCTATCCCTCTCCTGAGTTCTCAGAATTAAACTTTCTGCAGCTGGCTAAGCCACACCCCTGCTAGCACATGAGGCACGTTTACAGGTGTGTGGACAAACTAAAGCAGCCCCCACACCTGGGATTAAAACAAAAATATTCTCATAAAATAACTGGGTTTTTTTGTTTGTTTTGTTTTGTTTTTAAGAAACAAAACTGTGACCACAACCCTTTCCTCCCCAGCTTGCATTTGGTCGTGATGTCTGGTCAAGGCAATAGAAACCCTAAGGCAGTGGCTTTGTTTCACTTGCTTGAGACAGGATCCCATGCAGCCTAGGCTGACCGTCCACTTCTGCTGTCTCCATCTCCTAAGTGTTGTTATTACAACTGTGCATCACCGCGCCTGGCCCTCTGCATGTTTATTTGTTTTTTTCCCTGTAAGGCTGTTGGAGAAGCTGCTTCTCAACAACTAAAGTGCAAAGAGCCTGAGATGCAGGTACTAGTTCTGGAAGAGCTGAAGATGGTGAATTACAGGCCAGGAAGCTCAGCTCAACATCCTAGCTAATAAGTGCAGAACGGTTTAGTGATGAGATTATCCCTGCTCTGGAAATAAAATTTTGTTCCAGGTACATATCCATTCACTTGTCATATCTATTTCAGGAAGAACCCCATAGGAGCCCCAAACAGACTTCAGTTTACACTCTTTTTTTCTTTTTATTGTTTTTTTTATTTTGTGAATTTCCCATTATGCACCCCATTCCCTCTCGTCTCCCACTTCCCCTCATAATCACCCTCCACTCTTGCAACCTCCCTCCACATTAAAAAAAAAAAATCTCAGTGTGGAAGCTGTAGTGTGTCTCAGTGTGTCCCACAATAGTCCCTTTTGTCCATAAGTTTTTGCTTGCAAATGTTCATTATAATGACTCCTTGGTCTGGTATGAGGCCTCTGGCTTCTGCTACTTTGTCAATACTGGAACCTCACTGGGACTCCTCTCAGATATGCTGTTATTATCCCATGTCATGAGATCCTGTAGTTTTGGGTCTGAGGGACTGACCTCTTCATACACTCCAGCAGTTCATCCATGGGTTGAGCCAATTCAAAGCCCTGGTTCTGGGCCTACAACCCCTACTTGCAGGCCCTGCTTTCCCAAGTGCTGCAGCAGGTAAGGGGTTGGACCAGCTCTCCTGCTTTCATAACACCATTAGAGCCAATTCTCCTGCCTGCTACCTGTGGCAAGGGAAAGAGAGTAAAGAGGATCTGTCCCCCATCAACAGCACAAAGCAGACAGAAGTCAGGGTTGGCTCTCCCACACTCACTCCCTCAGGGCTGGCTCACCCACAACCCCCACATCCAGGGCCAGTCATAGTGTGCTGCCCAGGCAAGGTGCAGAGCCCGCTCTCCCGAGTGCTGCAGTATGTGTGGGGCAGGGACAGCTCTCCAATCTCTCTTGATTTACAAAGTTCCAGTATCTTTTGCCAGAAGTGGTGCCTATGAAGCAATGAGTTTGCTGTAAAGATGTCATTTATCAAAACTGATAACACAAGTGCTGACCCTCAAAATAGTCCCACAAGAAATGAATGGCATTTCTAATGTACGTAACTTTTCCTAAAACTCCTGCATTTCCATTACTCTCAGAATAGGACACACACACACACACACACACACACACACACACAGAGAGAGAGAGAGAGAGAGAGAGAGCATATAACATTGCATTTTGACCCACCCTCTTGGGGGGAAGAGCTCTCTCTGCTGGCTGAGCTCTCTTTCCCACCCCAGCTGCAAATGCAATGCCTCACATGTGTAGCTTTGGCTTCCCACAGTGCCGATGCCTTGCAGTTCATCAGCATCCACACTCCTGGACTCCACACCATCCGCAGTTCTCTGTGGGGCTCAGTGTGTTCCACACCAGAGCAACTGCTTTTCGAAATCAGTTTCAAAGCCTGAAGAATGTAACAGCACTGTGTGTGAACTCGGGTCACCTTGGGTCAAAACTGGAAATGTAATTCCCCAGCATCATGTAACCTCTCCTCTCACCTCATGCTCCCCTATTCTATGCCCTTTTGCCAAATCCTTCTACAGGATCCCTCTATGCACACTAACATAGCCCACCCCCGATGGGCAGCCAGCCTCATCCTCAGCAGCCATCCTCCTCCTCCTCCCTGACTTTGATGCTGCTCCCAGATGCAGCTAATTGCTCAGTCACAGGGAATAGATCTATATTCCCCATCCTGGGATGAGAGAGAGAGGACCAGAAATGGAGATAACCGGATACTACCTTGAAGAGTAGGGTACACTTCCATTGAGAGACACCAATCGAAGCAAGGAAGGCATTCTTCATTACAGACTTCATGAGGCAAGAGGAATCTTGGGAGGGAAGAGGAAGGACTCCACAAGGACCGGCTGGCGATGACACTGAGCCCTGAATAACCTACAGAAGCTGACTCTCTTGCTGGGATGGTGAGGGTGGATGTAAGTTCAGTTTGGGAAATACTAACTTGGAAGGGTTGTATAGGAAGTTTCCAGATCTTCAAGCCCCAGTAGCCACCGCAACACTAACCCAGTGACCTTGAGTGTCACCTCTCTAGTGTCCTAATGCTGTCAGTGCTGGCTGATTCTCGCCCTGTACGCCTTTGCTGTCAATCTCCAGATTCGTTACCTTTCCCTGCTTCTCAAGACCTATTTATCTTATGTGTATGGATGCTTTGCCAGCACATATATCTGTGTACAGCGTGCATGCAGTGCTTGCAGAGTCCACAATAGGATATCCCAACACCCCTTAGTACTGGAGTTACAGTTGTGAGCCACTGTGTGGGTGTGGGAATCGAACCTGGGTCCTCTGGAAGCTCAATAAGTGCTCTTAACCGCTGAGTCATATTTTCAGTACCTGCCCTAAAGCTGAACCCTATATGTGCCCTTCTGGGTAGGGATGTGAACCTGGGCAAACTTCTCTTTAAAGTGAGAGGATGAGATCAGTTGTAAATATGACGCGGCACTTCATGGATCCATCACAGGGGGGCACCAGAGAGGCGTCCTCGCACATAACTTGGAGGGACCCGCCTGAAGTCCTCTGGAGGGACTACCATGGGTTTATGCTGGGCAAGGAGAAAGAAATTAAGGCAGAACGCGATCCTCACGTCCCCCTGAGTCTGGAAAATCTGTGATTCTCTAAAACTTCGCTTTATCAGAAGCAGCAGCAGCAGCAGTCAACCAGCGGGAATCCCTATAACTTTCTTACCGCGTTAAGGAAACACCACTGCTGCACTCTTCGCTGCCAGGTTGTTAGTTAACCATATGGATTTTTGCGGGAAAATGGATCCAACTGGCACATTACAATCACCTGTACGCCTTTAAACACTGCGGCGTTCCCATCCCATCTCAACCCAAGGCAGAGGCTCCAGGATCACCTGGGGGCAGCGCAGGACCCTCTGCATTATTCAGTAAACTAGTTTCAGTTCTTCCCTGGTAGAGAAATTTAGGACGATCCTACAGATCTCCACCAGGAGGCAAGCAGGGTATGCGTGGTACCTGCACAATTGCTTAGGGGAAATGCTCCTGGACAGCCAACTCTGTTATCTGTCTTACACTGATAAACCCATAAAAGAAACACAGACCGAGCCTTTTAGAGACTAGACATTCCCTTTGTTGTTTGAAAGAACCAGGGTTCGCAACGTGATCTTGGCAGGTCCTGTTATAGCCAATGGAAGGATGCATTTGCCGTGCTGTCCCTCTGGGTGGTCACTATTACTGCCCACAAAGGCCACCATTGGTGGTACAAGCCACCATTTCTTATGAGCCTTTTCTCTCTCCTTCTCACTTAGGATATTGGCCCTGTGAGTCCACTGGATTGTTGATGGAATGAAAATGCGAACAAGGTGTTTTGAAATGTGTGATATGGATGTCTGTGGTTGAGAGATGAGGCTCAGGTTGCATGCTTTTATTTACAACAGCCAAGCATGTAAATTATTCCAACGTTGAAATGGTCAAATGTAGGTCAAAACTCGATTCTTCAGCAAGTGCCTGAGGATATTACTGTGAAGAGCACTCAAGAAAATTCCTCATAAATATCAGGAAGTATGTCATAGGAAGATGGCTTATGGTTATGGGATGAATTGAATCTGAAGGAGTATGCCTCCTTTGGATACACACTGAGGAGTGCTAAAGGGATAACTAAGTGGGGTTCCCTTTTTTAATTTATTACCAATTTATACTTAATACAAGAAAATAGTTATTATACATTTAGAGATTAATTATATGAAAACATGGTAGGTGTGGTGACTCACGCATATGGAATCCAGGCACTTGGGAAGCTAGAACAGAAGGATTGCAAAGAGTTCAAGACTAGTCTGGGCTACAGAGTGAGACCTCATCCGGAGGTGGGGAGAGAATAAATAAATAAGAATTCAAGAACTAATTGGGGAAATGGAGGGATATCTGGGTCTTCACACCCTTAAAATGAACCCTCATTCCTCTTTCCAGTAACCAACTGTGGTGGTTTGAATAGGCTTGGCCCCCATAGATTTGTGTGTGTGAATGCTTGGCCAGAAGGGGTGACACTTTTAGAAGGTGTGGCCTTGTGGGAGTAAGTGTGGCTACAGAAATAATTAATTGAAATTATTTACTTAGTTTTTATATTATATTTAATTGATCTGTGGTTGTTAATCCTTAACCCGCCATTATAAATAAGCACACAGACACCTGCTAGATTTTAACAAGCCTTGGCCTAAATTAAGCAATCTTGGCCCATCTAAGCTAGCTTATTCTATTCCTCAAATATGACCCCATATATTATACATACGTCCCTTTGGACTGCTATTCTCCACACTATGCCAATGTTCCAGGCCACATGGAATGATCTTCTTTCATCTGCCCCATCGTGTGTCTCCTTCCTGCTCTTGCTGCTTGTCTTGGAGGCTCCTTCTCCCATGAACCTCTCTGCTTCTGAAGTCCAAGCCTTAGTCCCGCCTTCCTCTGTCTTTATCCAATCTCAGGCCTCAGCATTTATTCAACCAACCAGAGACAATGTAAGTAACAGACAGCAAGCAGGACCAATTAACTAACATTTAGAATGCATAACATTACCTCATCATGTGGCCTTGTTGGAAGAAGTGTGTCCTGTGGATGTGGGCTTTGAGGGTTCATATGTGCTCAAGCTACAACCCAGTGTGGCACACAGTCTCCCCTTGCTGCCAAGGAGATCAAGATGTAGAACTCTCAGCTCCTCTAGCATCATGTCTGCCTGCACAACTAATTAAAATTATTTTAATGTCAGCATGCTTCCCACCATGACAACAATGGACTAAACCTCCGAAACTGTAAGCCAGCCCCAGTTAACTGTTTTCCTTTGTAAGAGTTGCCTTAGTCATGGTGTCTCTTCACAGCAATGAAACCTTAACTAAGGCACTATCTCCTTTCTAGGGCAGAAAAAGATAATTTCTTTCTTCTAGTCACCTTAAGTTTTTTTTTTTTTTTGGTTGGTTGGTTTTGTTTGTTTGTTTCCTGAGACAGGGTTTCTCTGTAGCCCTGGCTGTCCTGGACTCACTTTGTAGACCAGGCTGGCCTCGAACTCACAGAGCTCCACCTGCCTCTGCCTCCCAAGTGTAGTCACCCTAAGTTTTATGCCTGGGGGCTTCACTAAATTAAACTAACAAGACAGATTGACATGAGTAATATAGAGATATATAGGTTCTGCATGGTGCAGGAGTGTTTGTAAGGAAACAGAGACCTCAAGAAGAGGCTCAGCCTGGATGAAGGATAGAAAATCATGGGGATATGCAATGAGACAAGAAGGCAGGAGCTCAGGGTAACCCGTGAGAGAAACTTGGCAATGCCCATTCCTTCAGATTCCCTTTAGTACCACTTCCTCTCAGGAGATGAGAAACTGCTTGCCAGTCAGGTATGGTGGTTAACTACAGCACTCCAGGAGACTAAGGCAGGAAGACCACGATATTGAGGCCAGTCTGGGCTCTCAAGTGTCTCAGAAAACAAACACACACACACACAAAAAAAAAAAAAAGCAACAGCAACAAACTGTTCCTCTCTCCTCTGCTATCCTCCATCTGACTTCTGATTCAGGGAGAGAGCCTTTCACAGGAACATCTTATGACCTGTCTCAGAGGAGAAGGGGGAGGCAAAGAGCCCTTCCTGCACCCCTGTCTCAGACCCTTCAGCTTAAAATACTTAACATGCCAAGGTACCATATTTGGGGGTAGCATGGCCAGAAACCCATCACCTTCTAGGGAAACACTGAGAGGAGGAGGGAGGATGGTGGTCTGTGAACAGGAGGACCATTTGAAGTGGGTATATGGGGAGTGCTCCAAGCACTTATTTCTACCACATATGGAGATCTTGAGGCAGGAATCACACTTATCCACATTAAGTATTTTGACTCTTGTTCTATAATAGATAATGTGTTAAGATGTTAATTTTCAAGTTATTAGAACAAATTAGATCTCATAACCTTTAACTCTATTCCAAGGCAGGAAAGGATTGAATTTCTCATCAGTAGTTGATTTGGAACTAGTGTCCACAGCTCTCCTTCCATACTGGAATGCCCTAGAAGATTTTAAACATGCTGATGATTTGATCACGCCCCCATACATTGTGGATCTGCTGCAGTTACTAGCAGCAGAGATACTGGGGACACACCTATGTGAAGCAAGGCATGGATGCGTGCTTACAATCCCAGCAAGTTTGAGGCCAGCCTGAGGTAGAGACCTGACCACCCTATCCCAAAATGCACAAACAGCAATAAGCATGTTTCTGTGTATACGGTTGAGTTCTTATGAGGAGACAAAGTTAAGATAATAGAATTTAAAATGACACCATGAAATTTCATTTTTGGACACTTGTCTATGTTCTGTTTTGATATGTGCACAGATATGGCTCTGTCTGACAAATCCCCTGTACCCTTTCACATGAAGGGAGTCCTCATGCACACCTTAAGCACACTGAAGTCTCCAACTGTGCCCAAGGGAACCCCAGCTCCTTCTAGACTCAGGTCTCTACCTTTCTATCCTGGCCATGGAAGTGACCATTGAGATGGTTCTGCAGACCTCCGTGGTTTCTGTACATGGTATAAGTTCACCTCTTAAATTTGCAGAGTTTCTCTTGCTCTTCTCAGAAGTTTCTGTGCTGGTCTTGCCCAGGCATCAGTCTCCCAAGGTCCCCATTCAGTCCTGTAAGTCTGGTTCAGCCACACAGAAAGTGAAGCACGTTTAGCCATCAGCTCTGGTTTGAATGTCCCCTCCTCCAAAGTTCATGTTGACATGTCCCCTTGCCCCTCATGAATACACTGGTGTTACAAAAGTGCTGGAAGAAACCAGAACAGGCCTGGGTGCACTCTCCCATTCCTCTGCCAAGAGAGGACATGATGTTCACACTGTTGTATGGTTTGAACAAGAAACGCCCACAAACACATCTGTTAAACATTTGGTACCCAGATGGTGGTGGTAATTTTGGAGGTGGTAGAAACTTTAGGAAGCAAGGCCTAGCTGGAGGAAGTGGGTCATAGGTGGGTATGACAGTGATAAGCCTTTGGAGGTTATGCCTGGGTCCCTGTGCCTTCCCCTCTCTCTGCTTCTGACCCACCATGAGGTGAACAGTCTCTTCTTTCACATCTCACCATGAGAGAACAATCAAGCACTATGGACAAAAATCTGTAAACATGTGAACCAAAGACAATTACTCTTTCTCTTAGGCTGCTTTTCAGGTACTTTGTTGGAGCAAGGAGAAAAGGAACTAATACTCACCTAGTCCATCGTGTAAGGAGACAGTTGGAAGGTCATCAAACTGATTGCCAGCATCTTGATTTTGGATTTCTCAACCTCCAGAACTATGGTAAGTTACCTTCTTGGGTGTTTTGCTATACTGATGCAGCTTGGGAATTAGATGGCCCCTGTATTTACTGTCTTGGTCTGCAGGTGGTGCTGCTGATAAGTGCTAAGGACATTTAGGAAGTAGGGGCTAGTAGTACAAAGTCCTTAGGTCATTGAGGGCATGTCCTCTAAAGGGATTGTAGGGCTGAGCAAACCATGGAGAGCAAGCCAGTAAGCAGCACCCACCCCTTCACAGCCTTTCCAACAGCTCCTGCTTACAGATTTCTGCCCTGGATGGACTACAGGCTGTAAGCTAAAATAAATGGTCTCCTCCCCAGGTTGCTTTAGGTCATGATGTTTTATCACAGTAGTAGAGACTCTGAGACTGACATTCACCACTAATGTTTGTGGTGGTTTGAATAGGTATGGCCCCCATAGACTCCTGTGTTTGAGTGCTTGGCCCATAGGGAGTGGCAGCATTAGAAGGTGTGGTCTTGCTGGAGGAAGTATGTCACTGTGAGGGAGGGCTTTGAGGTCTGCTATGCTCAAGCTACTTTACCCTCAGGGTGGTCACAGTCCCCTTCTGCTGCCTGTGGATCCAGATGTAGAACTCTCAGCTCCTTCTCCAGCACCATGTCTGCCAGCATGTTGTCATGCTTCCCACGATGATGATAATCATGATGATAATAAGAGGACTAAACCTCGGAAACTGTAAGCTATTCTGAATTAAATGTTTTCCTTTTATAAGAATTGCCTTGATCATTCATGCACAGTGTCTCTTCACAGCAGTAAAAACTTAAGACAATGTTGTTGGTTTTCTCTGGGACATGTGGACAGACAAGACATGTTAGAATCTCCAGAGTTGAGATCTAAGACTGTGGGTACAATGTCATCATGTAGTTTTTAGTACATGTTTTCTTTGTGTCTGTTTGGTGTCCCAGCGGTCTTACTCCTAAGTGTTCTCAAGGACAGCTGAGACGAGCCTTGCTCTTCACGTCAAGCAGGGACGCGATGATGGAGTCTGCACTTAGGTTACAGGCACATTCCCAGGCGGGTGGATTTTAGAAAAGGATGTTGGGCATTGACTACCAGGCCTGGATTCCCCTTAAGTAATCTGTGTCTGTGAACCACTGGAAAGAGATATTCTGGTTCCAGGGTCATTGCTCTTTTGGGTCTGATTCACCTTTCTCCGTCGGTAGCAAAATATTTCCTGAGACTTGAAAGGTTTGCTGAAAACCCAGAATCCTGGTTTTCTACAAACACACATCTTTTTTATGTAATGTCTTTTAAAAGACATCAAAGATTTGTTTCAAGTGAACAAAGCTTGTCCTCAACCTCACTCCTACCCAGTCCATAAACTAAATACTGTTCTTGGAGCGATGACCACATAGCCATCTGCCTGAGTTTAAGACTGAATTGTTTACGAGCCTGAACTGGGTCCTAGGACATCTCTGGTCCAACTACTGAGTCTGAGCTTTATTTAAACTTTAGCCTTAAAATGTCTATAAGACTCTTGGTTGGTTGGTTTTTGTTTTATTGTTTTTTTCATGAGATCTTGAGTAAAGAATATATTAACAAGCCGGGCAGTGGTGGCGCACGCCTTTAATCCCAGCACTTGGGAGGCAGAGGCAGGCAGATCTTTGTGAGTTCGAGGCCAGCCTGGTCTACAAAGTGAGTCCAGGACAGCCAGGGCTACACAGAGAAACCTTGTCTCGAAAAACCAAAAAAAAAAAAAGAATATATTAACAAAGCTTACTGGGGATATAAACTTGATTTTACCACTGTCCAAAAAAAAAAAAAAAAAAAGAAAAGAAAAGAAATCTCAATCTTCATTTAAAATTGGAAGCAAAAAATCAGCATTATGATTGAGACACATCTGAACATCAGAATTGTACTGAGTATTAACTATTGTTATATTTTCCATAGACTAATAGCCAGGCTCTCAAAATATCTTTGATATGGGTCGAAGGAAGACAGGGCAAGAACCATCCACGCATTCTTCCCCAAATATCCTACATACAAGGTCAGGTAAGAAAGTCAGGCTCCCCTAGTGAAGACACTGGGCATGAAGCAGAATTTAGACTTCAAACAAGATAACCGTATCCTATAGCATGGAACCTTCATGACTGTGGTGGGAGATGTTCCTTTCTCCACAGAAACCAATCCCCTCTTCTGAACTCATGGGCACCATTCACATACATGTTGCTCAAATATACATGAGGGTAAAACATTCACATAAAAATGAAATGATATGTGGCTCAAATTCTTTTCCAGCATCAAATCATCCAGAGGACATTGAGGCTCATCAGATATGAGTATGCCTGTGAAGTGCACATTATTAGAATAAAATGTGGATTAAGTGTATCTGTGAGGAGTCAGGTTTTTCCATTCTTTGTGTGCAAACTCATGGAGGGGTGTGTGTTGGTGGTGGTGGTGGCGGCAGCAGCAGTGGCCAGAAGTCAACACTGGGTGTCTTCCTTAGTCCCCCCCCCTTCCTCAATTTTTCAAACAGGGTCTCACAGAACCTGTAACTGTCTGATTCAATTAGACTGACTGCCCAGCACTAAGATTACAGGCATGTACTGTTTTTAAAATTAAATTAAATTTAGTTTTATATAGATTTGTGTGAGAGTGTCAGATCCCCTGGAACTGGATTTATGATTGTGAGCTACCATGTAGTGGCTGGGGATTGAACCCAGGTCCTCTGGAAGAGCAGTCAGTTCTCTTAACCACTGGGCCATTTTTCCTACCCCAGGTGTGTACTCTTAAACCTGGCTTTTTCTGTGGGTTATGGGATCAAACTTCAGTCCTCATGCTTGTGAAGCAAGACATTTCCTACTGAGACATCTCCTAGCCCCCAGGTTTCAGGACTTCTTATGTGCTCCTGGGGCAGCTGATGATGGTATTGGTCCATAGACCCCCCCTCTGCTTGAGCACAGACCTACAAGTAAGGATATAAGCTAGAATAGGCAATCAGCAAGGAAAAAAAAATTGTAGATGGAGTTCAGGCATGGGGGACTGTGTGTGTGTGTGTGTGTGTATAGGGGGATGATTACTCTGACCAAGTGGAGCTGCTCAAGAGAACTGGAGAAGTAAGACTGGGACTTGGATGGAGAGAACAATGGCCATATTCACCATTTGTTGTAAGTCTCGGAAAGCCCCCAGACAGCAGACCCCTCGTGACAGAGGCAGTGCTTCAAGTTTACTCACCCAGGCCTGAGTTCTACATTGCACTCCAAACTTCCCTAGGGACCCCTCAACATGCTCACACTGGGACAGGGCAGGAGACAGGAAATGTAACTTGGATTCCACCAACCATGGACTGAAAGCTATTTGTGAAAAAACGTTCATCTGACTTAAATGCAGAACTTTCACTCATCACTTCTGCAACACTACCCGGTGACTGTTCCACATGGCATGTGTTTTATCAGGTACTACAGGGGACCAAAGGATGGTTTAACCTGAGCGCCTGAGACAGTCTCTGTTGTATAAGCAAAGCACTATTATTTAAGTGTATCAAGCATCCTTGGCTTTTTGTATATTCTGGGTTCTAAGTAACATATGTGTGCTTTGGGTTTCTCTTTTGTTTGTTTGAAACAAGGTCTCGCTATGTAGCTCTGGCTGTCCTGGAACTCCTATGTAGCTCAGGCTAGCCTTGAGCTCAGAGATCCTCCTGCCTCTGCTCCCCATTGCTTGGATTAAAGGTGTTCGACACCACACCTGACCCTGCTTTGGGTTTCTTATTCTCCAAATCTTTAGACCATTATTTTAAAAAGAGAGAGAATTTCAATCACGTGTATGAGGAAAATGATATTATACCGTTCCCCTTCCCACATATCCCACTCAACACATTGTAGACCCAACTTTGTGTCTTTTAATTTTAATAATCCACTAAATAGAGTCAGTACTGACCAGTTTAAACCAAGATGTTTGAATATTATTTATTTTTTGGTTAAAACTTTAAACTTTGCCAGAACATCTTTCCTTGAAGATCCCAATAGCTGCTTCATTTTTCTTTTCTCCTTTCTTTTCTCTTGAGACAAGGCCTCACTTCATAACCCTGTCTACCATGCAACTAGTTCTGTATTCCTGACTGGCCTCAAGCCCGCACTCATCTTTCTGAATATGTCTCCTGAATGCTGAGATTATAAGTAGGTGCCTCCATGCTAGGCCCATAAGAAACAGTTTAAAAAAACAAAACATGATAACTATGAGCCACCAAGATGGCTCAGCAGGTAAAAAGCATTGCTCCTATGATTGACTGACTACCTGAGTTCAATATCTGGGGTGTACATGGTACAGTGGAAGGAAGGATAGATGTCCATGGGCTATCCCTCTGGCCTCCACAGGCACACCATGGCATGCATGCATGCACACGCACACACACACACACACACACACACACACACACACACACACGTGCACACGCACGCACAAAACCCAATGTAACTTAAGGGAAAAAAAAAAAAAAGAGAATCACAGTAAATTTCACTCCTGGGCTGACTTCCTCCTACAGTTAGTCCATCTTCATCATCTATGGAAAAAGGCACACGGTCATGCAGGCCCTTTTCAGTACTTTTATTGTTGGACAGGCATTTACAACATTCCATTCATAGACCTAAAAACATAAAAATAGACCTTCTTTCAGCTTATAAAAGAAATATATAAGAACTTTTGACATGGACACATCATGACCTTATGTACAAGAGACAATGGCACCCTCTCTAAGCACCAGACTTTCCAGTATTTTTCGATGGACATGTTTCAGGGAGACCAGAAAATGCGACTATTCGACGCCTCTGCTTCAGTTTCCCATCCGGATGCAATCGACCCCGACACGGTATGAACAATGCAGTGAGACAAAGGGCATAGAAACCATTCTAAAGCTTCTTAAGAAAACCAGAAGATATAGCAAAAACTTTAATAAAACTTTCAAAAGACCAAGCTCAAAGCCCTGGAAACCCGGAAGGGGGGAGGAGGAGAGGACGGAAGAGCAGGAAAGCAAGCGGGGGTGGGGCTTAGAGCATTGTGTTCTGAACTCTCTATCTGGAAATATAAAGTCATAACTGATTCTTATAAAATATAATTGCTAAAGCTACTATAAAATTCAGGTCTTTAAAGTACCTACTGATGTATCAAACACCAAATAGATATATAGATATAGATATATATTTTTTTATTTCCAAAAAGAAAGTTTTAATATTATTTAAACCCTTCTTAGGGAATGGACATTGTGAAATGGGGAGGAGGAGGGAGGAACAAAAAGCTATAAACCTTTTCTTAAAAAATGAAAGTGCTCTAATGGGTTTCTGTTCTTCCTGTTCAGACATCCATTTAGAAGATTAGGCCCCTTAGCAAGTTTACCCTGTTTCATTGGCATGAAGGGAATATTAACCACAAAGATGTTTTTGAAGAGGTTCTGAGATTCAGTCACAGACTGTCAGGGAAGAGGGAAGTCATCTATGGATGAAGATGCAATTTTGATGGGAAAACCAATGATCGCCATGGCAATCCCTTGAGGAGGAGGCTCCCCTCCCCTGCCATGTGCAAAACACACACACACACACACACACACACACACAGCCCCATTCCCTGTCCCTGTAATCCAACCAAACTCCCATCTCAAATATAAATTCATACATTTAAAAAAAAAATCTGTTTCTCAGAAAAAAAAGTTTATTCTTAGCATGAGCTTCTTGTTGGCCATTTATATATAAATATAAAGTCATCCATGTTCCACTCACTCTGCAAAAGGTTATATCCTCATTTTCAGAGCGAGTTACACCTAACACTGTAAAATTCTCATCTATTTGTGCCCCTGCATCTCAAGGAAAATACAAAAAAATAGTGTTTTCCCCCCCTCTCTCTAAGTGATAAAATTGGATCTCTTTCCCAAAAGTTTGGCATCTTTATAATTCTCTGCAAAACTAGAGCTTCCAAACACTGACATAGAATAAGACCAGCTACAGACATAAACGGAAAGAAAAAAAATAATAAAAGGCTCATCAAACAGACACCATCACCCTTTCCTCACACATTCTTAAGATACACAGATATTCTCAGACACTGAAGAGGGAAGGAGTCAGAACACTGTAAGCTGTACAGATGTTTCCATTTGTTCCATGTTTTGTATGTTTGAAGGTGGTTGTTCCCCAGCTTCAAGACTGGCCTCAGAGGTGAGGAGCTACGGCATCTCTGTGTATGCTATCCTGTTGCTCGGGTACTTTAACTGCCGGGGTGGGGACAGTTTGATTTCCAGCGCTGTAGATTATTTATTTGCTCTAATTCTTCAGGCCCTGAGGAATGGAGAAGAACCCTTGGAACAGAAGAAAGGACTCAAGCTTATTTGGGATTCTGAACAATCCTCTCTGATGTCATTAAGAATGATGAAGGTGGGTGGCTACATGGCTTCAGACCCGAGTCAGCTGCCAAAATCTGTGTGCAAGAGTGCGACCTAGGGGACATTCTCTGGACGTGGATGGCACAGGAGGGTGAGCGGAGTGAGGGTGAGGCCGGCATTGTATCTACACAAGCTCTCTAAAAGGACAAGAAAGTCATATCTCAGTGTTCAGTTTCCTGGAGGGGGCAAAGTCTTCCCGCCTGACCCAAATGACTTCCTCGCTTGCACTCTCCAAGCCTCCATTGATGCCGGACAGGGCTGCTTGCTTCTTGAGCTGGGTCATGCGGGACGCGTGGCTGTCGAGGGCTCTCCGGCCGTGGGCCCGCTGACTGCCGATGGAGGCAGCCTGAAGCTGCTCCTGCAGGTCTCTGTCCACTGAGGCACCCTTCACGGACTCACAGAACTTGTCATCGTCACTGAGGATGTCTGTCTCCTTGATGTCATCCTGTTCCTCATACTGAGCAAGATCAAACTGTTCCTCTACCCATCGGTCAGTGTCCCCGCCACCGGGGGGCTGCGGGGGCTCTTTCTCCGGGCTGCTGGCTGAGACGGCATCGGAATCAATGGTAAACCTGTTTCGAGCCAGTCGCCTCCTCCTCCTCCCAAGAGACTTGCTTGGGGCAGACACTGCGCACACACACAAAAATATAAAAATAAACCCACGCATGCTTTACCGTAAGATGAAAATGTAGCAAGCAAAGAAAAGAAACATGAAAGGTAAATGGGCTTTAGGAGTTCTGGTGTCTGTCTTGTTCATGACTAACCTGAAAATGGTGTTATAAGGATTAGCCCTTTCTGATAAGGACCAATACGGATGCTGAAGCTAAGCAAAGCCACAGACCTAATTCCTAACTCCATGCTGTGAATCCCCAACTCTTCTACAGTGAAATAAAAATACCAACATCTGAGTGGAATGAGACACAAATAATAGATACCACTCAACCACCAAGGAACAAAGTGCTTTAGAAAGTTACTCAAAGTTAAAATCTTCGAGTTTATTTATTTACCCCACCGCCCTCCGGGAAGTCAGGATCATAAAGACAAGCAAATAGTGCTACCAATCAAGCAAGCAACGGATGCTCCCAGCACACGCACGCACGCACGCAGGCACACACACACACACACACACACACACACACACTCCCTCGATTGCTCACAATGGCTCTTGTGGAAATGCCACCACTTCTCCTTGAAGGGTTTTGAGGCTGTTGCATTGGACACCCTGAGGTGAAATGCAACGTAGGTTTTCCACGGAGGAAGCATCGCACACACCAGTTAGGAGCCGTCCTGAGTCCCAACTCTCAAAAGTAGCCAAACTGCTTTAGAACTGCCGGAAGATACCTATCGTCAGGGTGCACAGACAAACAGGACACTGCTCTTTTCTAAAGAGGGGAATAGGAACAAATTCCAGGCAAGATGGGAGGAAATGAAAAAAAAAAACTTCTCCATTGGGAAAAAGCAAAAATATCTCTTCACTTTGAGCCTGACCCCACTGCAGTACAACACCTGACTCTGCACAGTCACTACATCAGAATGACACCAATTCCCTAATAGCCTACTAGAAGCACATGAGCATGATCTTCATGATGACATATTTAGGGACCAAGTGTAGTCATGTCTGCATCTGTAAAATGTGTCAAGGTAAGTCTGTAAAATGTGTCAAGGTAAGTCGGTACATATAGATGACAGATAGGTGAGCAATAGTGAAAATACAGCAAAATATTAATAATAGAATATAGAAATGGGGATGAATTCTTCTAGCTGCTCCAGGTGTCAAATTTTTCATAAGAAAACTATAGAATATGAGAAACTTTAACTCAGTTATTGGCTTAAGTAAGCACACTATGGGGAGCGTATAGAAGCAGGGTATTTGTTTTTATATTATTCAAGCAGCACATACCTCCTATGGGATGCAGAATGAACCAGGGTAGTCTGCTCTCTATGAAAAGGACACTTAGTAACCTAGCTAGTATTAGTGGGTCCCTCTCAGAATCAGGGAGACAGTCTTTGCCTGATCCACTGAATTGTCATTTTATAAATCATCAAACATGGATTCTGTGATGATAGTGACTTACTTGGAAGGCAGAGTGAATAGAAAAGTCAGTCAAAAAATGAGCCATCAGGCAGTTAAAAAAAAAAAACCTTTCAATTGGACAAATCCAACAGGTTATGATACCATGGCTTTCTCTTGGTATTCATAATGGCTTAGAACAGGTAGTGGGTTTGTTTTATTTCCAAGAACACCTCAGGAGAAAGACTTTGGTATATCCTATAGACAAAATATGTGTGTGTGTGCGTGTGTTTTGTTTTTGGCACTTCTGAATTTAGGTTCCTAAGTTAACAGCACAAGCTGTTGGTAGTCAGGGTCCCTGAGGCTGAAGCATACTTCCCAATTATACATCCCTCAGCACGCAAGAGGAACACATAAAGTATTTTAACAAATTCCTCTCTTGTCATAAAATGATAAATTGTCTTTACAGGGTACTTCTTGAGAAGGTCTGGATATGAATGTGTGCATGCCTCTCAAGCAATGTGGAGAGCCTAGCAGTGTGCAGGTATTAGGTTATAGGTTTCCAGTAAGCATATCCACTGACTGGGGAACAGACTTAAGGTAGCCTCCACCAACACCCACTAGTCAAAGTCAAGGTACCTAGAGAATGCAACAGCCCTCATCTAGGTTGGTACATCATTTATGTCTGTGATGTCTACCCAGCTCTCCATGCGCCTCTGCAACACAATTGAAATCTGGTGGGAAGGCAACTGGGCCAAAGGTGAAAATCTTTTTTTTGCAAATGTAAAGGATATTTATTTCACTGCACTCCTCCCTGAAAAATTCTCAGCTACATCTTAAAAGGAGAAATTAGAATGTTGATGGCATCAAGTAAGTCCAATATTAGGAAAATTTCACTCTTCCTGGCTATGTTCTATTGCCATTTGCATACGGTGGCAATGGTGGTTCCTTCTTTGTTGTTCCAGAGACACGCTCAAGTATTACAAGAGCATTTCCTGGGGACCAGTTAAACTGAAACTGTCCCCAAGTTAACAAATGAGACTGAAACTAAAGTTGCAAGCATAAAGCAAGTGTCAACATCTTCTATGCCATCTGGTCTACCTCGCCTGAGCATGGACTCCTCATTGGTAACAGGGTGTCTTCTGCCAGACTATGAAGTCACTGTGTCCTCAGGATATTGGGCTATGACCCTGCTGACACTTAACTCACTGCTTTTTACTAAACAAAGCTGGCTGTCATGCAAAGCAGCAACTCTCATTCCATAAGCAGGTTAAGAGGATCCCTTCCAAAAGAGGATGCATTGGCTTGCTGGCTTGGCCAATGAGAGAGAAGCTCACCAGCCTAAAGGAAGGCAGCAAGGGAAGGCTGAGGGAGGGTAAGGAGAGAGAAAAAAAGGGAAGATTCCCCAGAACCCACCAGGAAGGAGACAAGATAATGAGCCTCACACCATGGACGAGTATATCCCCCACAAGGGTATACCTAACTCCTTCATCATCCCCCATAGGACCACACCTAACTCCTGCTCCCTGAAGACCTACAGTGGAGTTGGGGTGACGGGGATCTTGTAGGTCTGAATCCCCACAGTACCTGCCCTGCTCATGGCTGGCCTGGCGCCTTTAAGCGCACATAACCTCTTGCCTCCAAAAGGGACATACTGCTGGGATGAGGGAAGGCTTTCCGTTTTGAGGAGCTGTCTTCTGTGTTTATCTCGAAGGATTGAATGTACAGACTTCAGAAAATCCTTTCGGCTGTCTGGGGAGCTATGGAAAGAAGATTTACACACCACATGTTAGGAAGCCAGTACTCAACAGAGGGAACTTATAATGCCATCAGGGGCAGTCAAATAGATATCCCTATGAGCAAAAGTAAAAAAGGTGAAAAATCCAATTACCATGCTTAGCTGCCTCCTCATGGCAGAGATAAAAAACACAACCTCTCATCCCTCCATGCTTTGCAAATCATCTTTCTACAGTCAATTTGGGACAGAGTCTCACCAATAATGAATATTTGATGGACAAAGTTGTTTTATACCAGGAGTTGCCAAAATTCTGCTCTTCATGCTTAAGTCACAGTTGTACATGCTGTAAAATGTTATTAAAGAGGAAATGAACGCAAGACTGTTGTGCCGTTGTGGAGCATGCGCAGATGGATAGCCCAGTGTGTTTGCTCTTTCCTCCTGTTAAACATCAACTCCTCCCATGTCCTGATCCACAAGCTCAATGTTAAGGCTAGATTCTCTGTGTGTGTGTGTGTGTGGGGGGGGGGTGAGACAGGGTTTCTCTCTCTATGTAACAGCCCTGGCTATCCTGGACTCTCTTTGGAGACCAGGCTAGCCTTGAACTCAGAGATCCACCTGCCTCTGCCTCCGGAGTTCTGGGATTAAAGGCTTCCACCACCACATCCAGCTTAAGGCTAGATTCTTAATAACTGTGAAATCTTCTAAGTCCTAATTCTCATGGTGGAAAATTATCTTCTAAGTGAGAGTTCTTTTTAAGTTTCATATATGTGTGTGCATACATGTATGTATTCATGTGTGCACAAGAGCACACATGCACACACACACACTTTTTGAGATAGAGTCTCACTATGTAGCCCAAGCTGGCCTGAAACTTGAAATCTTCAGGTCTCCAGTTTCGTAATGGAAGGATTGCAGTTATGTGCCACTCACTGTACCTGACAAAGTTCTCACAATTTTCACAAGATTTTTCACCTAGTATTGATTATAAACAAAAAATATAGATCCAGGCTTGTGAATTCTCTGTAGAGTCTACCAACAAAATTGCAAACAACAAAACTGCAAATAGATAAGCATAAATCAATGGGAAAGGTGGTACTCCAAGCATGAGGAATATTTCGAAGTTTTTGAAGCTTTCTGGAGATCAGCCCTTTGTTGGCCCCAGGCATCTAACACAGAGATGATATGGCAAACATGTAACGTGTGTTGTGACCCATCTGAAGGTGGAGACTGAACGTGCTCAATACATTTTCGAGAATGCTCTGGGCTGAGCATTCTCTATCAGTCTTGGCTGCCCTCAAATCTGACTAAGGAAGCAATGAACATAAGGCACAGATTGCAGATTTAATGTATCTTCTTACTACACTAGCAACAACATTAAAAATATTATGAATAATTATAATGGCATGATTCTATTATCATTGCAAGCAGTATATGACATACTACTACTCATGTAGATATGTATTGACTGAATGCACATGGTTAATTAAATATGGAACATATTTAAAGACAAATAGGACAGCAGCTGCTATTTTTATGTTTCCAGAGGAAAAAATAGAAAGAGGAGGAGGAAGTAAAGAATGATGGGAGAAGAGGGAATAAATAATAATAAATAAGTAGAAACCCACATTATGAGTCATTCAAAGTCTAACTGTGCTCAACAGAGGCCAATCTCCCTGTGCTGCAGGGTCTCTAAAGGCTAAGGGTACTGGTGAGACCTCCAGCCCCTATTCCCTCTTACAGTAGACTCTCAAGATGTGCAAACAATGTACCCAAGTTCCAGGTGAAGCAACCCAAGACAACCTCGTCAGTTACTCTGCTGTACACACAGGAAGAACTGCCCTCTTCAGAATATTCAATACACTTGAAAACCCAGTCCCACCCTTTCCTTTTAGAAAGCTAGTAAATTCACCAGGTTCCTGTCTGCATTCTAATGAAAGTAGTTTTAATGAACACAACTTCTGTTATTTGGTGTTAACTTCTCTGAGAAATGGCATGGGCTGGCCTGCAGTACAGAGATGAAGGATGGTCCCCTGGGCTGGGGGTTAGGCCTCCCAGACCCCGGCTCACCTGCAGCAGAGGTGGAAAACCCGCTCTGGCCTCCCTTCTGATTCTGATTTCACATGGACAATTTCACATACGGCATTTGCCTCTGCATCTAGGTAAGTTAAAATAATGTTATGTTAGGAATATTTTAGTGAACTTATACACATTTTTTTACAGATGAACTTTAGTAGATGCTTGGCATCTACTAAAACAGTGCAAAGCAACTTGAGACCAAAGTTACTTCACTTCAACCGTGAGCTAAAGAGACAGACACTAGACTCACCATGTACTGTGAAAGACAGAACAGAAGGGACTGGGGAGACAGCGACGTAGTTAAGAGCTTGAGGCTCTTGGCAGAAGACTGGTGTTAAGTACCCAACACACACACACTCACACACAAATAAAATACATCTTGATAAAACATTGAAAATCTTCTGGATAGTCTAGAAGATCGGTCACACTGATGAAGCCCTTCTGCTCCCATGGCCTAACTATCCCAGTTCGGTGCTACGTTCTTTTAGGCTAGGCAGAGCCTAGGACTCAGGACTCCATTGCCTTTCTTCATCGGGCGAAGGCACAAGGAAGCCAGCACTGGCACATGTTTTGGGACCACAACTAATGCCCAGATAGGCTACCCAGGAAACTAAAAAGAACAAAAATTTGCTAAGTAAGAAAATGCTTTCTGTGTTTTTAAAAATATCTCTTAACATTCATGAGTTTACAGAGAGCACACACGTGTGCCTGCAAGTGAAAGCCAGAGAACAACTTGGGAGACTGTTCTCTCCTTCCACCACGAGGGTCCTGGAGATCAAACTGAGTTCATCGGGGTTGGCGACAAGTGCCTTTACCCACACAGCCAGCTACTGCTGGTTGAACTCACGGGTGCGGAACTCATGGATATAGAGGGCCAGCTCCCAGGGCCGAGGCTCTGTGATGCCAACAATACTGCATTATGTTATGTCATGAATAAAGCGTTTGTGAAAGGAGCCATTCACTGTAGACACTTACGCCGCACACCTCAAAGTCTCCCTTACCCAGTGGTCAGAAGCCTGGCCTGTTCCCCTGCGGATACATTACCTAACTCCCTATCTGTCAAACTTCTCCAAACTAAGATAAAAATCTAGAAACTTCAAGTACTGACTCTTGAATCGATTGGAATGTACCTCATAATGTAACGTTGTGACCAGTCTTTAAAATTCAACTAAAATATGCTTTTATCTAGAAGGCTTCAAATTTGATTTGAATGAAAAACAGAGGTTGGGAGGATGAAATGGCATCATCACAAAGGCTGCTTTGTTTTCAGAATGTTAAGTCATGTCCTTCATTAAAGCAAAATTCCAGGCCAAGAAGCCTACAGCTCACCATAGAAATCAACCACTCCATTTATACACCTGGTATGAGGAAATATGATCAGATAACTCATAAGGCGATGGCATTAAAAGACATCAGGAACTTTAAGGACGATCGCTCACAGTTCAGAGACTCAACTGCTCTCCCAGAGGACCTGGCTTCATTTCTGGGCACCTACATGGCAGCTAAGACTTGTAACTCTAGTTCGGGGGACCTGGCACCCTCTTCTGGCTTCTACAGGCACTGCATGCACATGGTGTACAGAATAGCAGCCAACAAATCTCCAATATACATAAAACATTTTTTTTGGTTTTTTTTTTTTGGTTTTTTTTCGAGACAGGGTTTCTCTGTGTAGCCCTGGCTGTCCTGGACTCAATTTGTAGGCCAGGCTGGCCTTGAACTCGCAAAGATCCGCCTGCCTCTGCCTCCCAAGTGCTGGGATTAAAGGCGTGCGCCACCACTGCCCGGCTATAAAACATTTTTTTAAAAGAGATACCACTAGCATTTAAGTGCCTAAACCTCAAAATACTGTCCCAGCTACTGTAAACTTACAATCTCAAAGCATCTGCAAATTTACTGTAAATCAAGTTTGAAACCCCTTAGAATAGTTCTGAAGAAAATACATGCATGCATCCACTTAGCTCTATTTGGTTCATTCATTCATTCATTCATTCATTCACTCACTCCATTCATTCATTCATTCGTTTGTGTTTTCACTAGTTAATGAAACTGCTTAAAAAGACGCAGTGCAGTGAACATTCTAGTTCAGAGGCCTCTACCCCTAGCTGAGCAGCTATTCAGAGTCCAACTTCTGGGAGAGGAAGAGTAAGCTTTCTTTAAGGATATGGTCCTTGGTATGTCCACCATGTTTTATTAGATGACCCTACACTATGAGTATACAGTCAGCACAAACTGGACTTGGTGTGTTACTATTTAAAAAAAAAAGAAAAGAGCGCAGAAGTTGGGAAGCAGTAGTGGGGGCAGGTCTGGGAAGAGTTGGGATAGGGAGTCAGTATAATCAAAATATATTGTATTAAGTTCTTAAAGTTTAATAAAAGGGGCTTGGAGAGATGGTTCAGCAGATAAGAGCACTGGCTGTTCTTCCAGAGGACCCAGCACCCACATGGTACTTCACAACCATCTGTAACTCCAGCTCCAGAATATCCAATGCCGCCTTCTCACCTCTACAGGTCCTACCAGGCACATGGATGGCTGCGCATACATACAAGCAAAACATGCATACATTAAAATAAATCTTTAAGAACATTTACAAACATATAATTTCTAACATATATATTTGTTTATATATGTATATATATATATATATATAAGTTTATACACACACACACACACACACATGCACACACAATGGAGATGGAGGGAAGAGTCCAGCATAGAAGATAAAAGATGAGAAGGTAGACCAAGAGTGACTACACAAACAACTCACAACATATGAGAAATGGGAACCCAGGGCCAGAGAGATGACTTGCAGGTAAGGGTGTCTGTTGCCAAGTCTAAACTGTTGCTAAGCGTGAACCCTGAGTCCCAAATGGTGGAGGAAGAGCACCATCTGTTGCAAGTTGCCCTCTTACCTCCCCAGAAGTGACATGACATATGTTTGCATGTGAATACAAGCAGACACAACGTTTTAATATGAAAAAGAAGGAGAGCTGGCCCATATCACTGCTCACCTGCACTTGTGAGAGCTCGCACTTGCAAAGCCTCCGTAGGGATCATGTGGCGAAACCGGAAAGGGTCCCACTCCTCATAGATTGACAGCCTGTGGGAGCCAACCTGCAGGAGAGAAGCAGCCTGCTGTTTAAGGGCAATCTACCTAGACCAGCGCCCCACACTTTCCCCATCAGTGGCAGACTCAGAAACTCAGCAAACTAAAGGAACATCACATGAACCCCCATACGCTCTTGGTTTCACTGGCAGATACGAGAGGATGCCTGATAAATAAATGCTGTGCAAATAACTTTGCTAATTAAAATGCAGTGGAGAGAAAGTGAGAGAGAAGAAGAGGAAAAAGAAGAAGAGGAAGAGGAGGAGGAGGAGGAGGAGGAGGAAGAGGAGGAGGAGGAGGAGGAGGAGGAGGAGGAGGAGGAGGAGGAGAAAATGAGTTTCATACAAGAATGAGGGCAACAGAGAAAGGTAACAGTAGTTAGGAGGGTTCTGGCCACGGGAGGTTCAATATGCACTCCCTCATATGCTCCACATATGAACCTATCTGCAGGAAGGGAGCAGACCCGGGTCCTCTCTAGAGGGCCTAGGGGCACTCATAAAGGAAATAGGAGGCTTCTGGCACGACTATATAAACACAACTGAGAAGCAGATAGGGGCACTTGGAATTACAGGATGAAGTAAGAATGCTTACAAGTTTCTTCTTCTGCTTGGAACCATCTTTATACACAAGGACCATGGCAGTTTTGAAGACTGCAAGTAGAATAACAAGCAGTTACAGCACGAAATGCACAGGCTCCCCAGACTATGATGCCTTACAGCATGACTGCTACTAATACGGTTGTTAGAGCATGGAGATCCCAGACAGTGAATCCCACCCAGGTCTGCACTCCCTCCCCTCAACCTTACTGACCACATCCGAAAGTCAAAGCCTGCTGGGTAAAGAAGTTTATGCCTTTTATCTTAGTAGAGAAGAAAGCCTAAATACATGGAAATACTGTCTACCAAAGGGGGAAAAATGAATGAACTTTAGCTTTACTATTTTAAGGTTTGAACTTAGCTGTGCTAATAAATTGTACTAGCTGAAGGACTAGTACAAAGGCCTCTAATAACTGCTTAAAGTGATTTACATTTATGCAAATAAAGTCCCTCTCAATTTATCTCTCCTCCTAACTCTATATATCTAACACACATGGCATTTATAACTCAGGAAATAAAATTCACCTTTTTGGCCTAAGGAAATGAAAATAAGTTTATGAAATAGAAAGTAATCCCAGTGCTTCCCAATAAACGCCTTTGAAGCAGTGAACACAGAGTGTTATTTCTTTCTTTCTTTTAATGGGGTGAGAAGGTGTGATAGAGTTATGTATAACATTCCAGAGAATTCCTTAAGCAATGCCAGGCATGATTAACATGGCAGGGATCTGAAGGGAGACATAGGGTTGGCATCTAGAAGGGATAGAAAGGTGATTCCAGCCCATTCCTGGTCCTTCGTGTCAGATTCTCTGCCATAGTTTAAATGTCTGTTCCCCCAAAATCTGTATGTTGAAAATAATCCCAGATTTCAGTGGCTTGAATGAGAAATGTTCCCCATAAGCTTGGGTATTTAAACACAGTGCCAAGTGGGTTGTCTTATTTGGGCGGGTCATGAAACCTTTAGGAAAAGGAGCCTTGCTGGAGGAAGAATATCACTGGGGCCGACTTTGAGAGTTACAGCCTTGTCCCACGCCCAGTTTGCTCGATCTCTGCTCCCTGGATGAGGCTGAAGATGCACAGAGAGAGCGCTTCCGCCTGCCTCTCGCACACTCACACTCTCCCCGTTAACTATGGCCGCCTCGACCGCAGCTATTTCTGTTTTGTGTTTTACAGTGGCAATCATTAACATTCAGTGCATAAGGCCCATCTGATGAGGCAAGGAGCTGGTGGCAGCAAACTTTAACAACATCGAATTTGGAAGAATGCTAATTTATGTCCTAAGACTAGAGTTTTAAACCAAAACAAAAGGACAACCATACTGTAACCCAAAGTTGCGTGGTCAATAGTCATTAACCTACTTCACTCCCAGCAACCCCTGCTTACTTCAGAAGGCATGTCTAAGGTGTGATTGGCTCTGCCTAGCTACTTGAAACCACAGATGTCACCTTGAATGAACTTATCCATGACCTACTGCAACACTGCTTGTTATGACCACAGTCAGACTTTTCATAAGCTTGATTTTAATTCCTCCTCCTCTCTCTCTTTACTGTTATTGTGAAAAAAATCTGAGTGATGGTGAGCTTGCCTCTAATCATCGAGCCTTTCAAAGGTTTTGTGCCACAGTCTAAAGCCTCGGATGAGTTTGTCACCAGTAAGGAGCACTGAGCCGGGGAATGCAGCACGTGTGTACTGCTGGGTGTGCTAGGCTCGACCCCTGAGTCAGCAACCTTCCAGTGCCTCCCATATGCAGCCAAGGAACAAGGAGCAGGGGAATACAGAGCACCACCTGGGCCTGGAGGAGAAGCGTCACCTACTGTCCACACCTTAAGACTGACATCTTCCTAACCACTTATAGCATAGGGTAGCAACCCCTGGCTTTCCTGCTACCTCTGTTGAGTAACACTGTTTTCTCACCCATCTTTATCACGTGTGGTTGCTTTTGGCCATCCCATCAAAGCCTGTGGCCTCTAGGTCCAGATGCTCAATGTAGCTTTCAACAGAAAAGTCTGCCACTCCTACTCGAATTATTCTGTTTCTAAATCTGTTTATAACTACATGAAATCTGTAAAACTCACGGTGGGGAAGTTATGAACTATGCTATTGCTACACCTGAGGCTTCAAGATGGAAGCAGGTGGTCGGTTCTCTCACTTCAGCGCCCGACCCATAAATGACAGTGAGGGGCATGGGAGACAGCGAGCAATCTCCCAGTCTCACTCTAGGAAACGGAGGTGATATGAAAAGGAAGCAAGCCCTACTGTCTCCCCAATGCCACTAATCAAAACTACCAGCTCCATAAAATACCCCATGCTTTGTGATGCTGCATTCAGTCCTTGTTTCTCACCACACGTTTTTTTCTTTCTTTCTTTTTTTAAAATGCAATGTCTTCAAGAGATTCGGTGGCTTTTTAGAAATATCACTAATACCTTAATGAATGTTAAGTGGCTCTAAAAGGGGGGGCAGTGTGGAGGGGTAGAAGGGCAATAAATATTTGTATTTAACACTGATTTGAATATTACTGGGCAGTTTTGTTTAGGAATTACAACATGGAAAGGAAGAACATTCAGTAAAGAGCAGTAAGTAACCACTGCCCTTTCCAAAACAGCATCAAGAGAGAGGGTGGCAACAGATGAATTTCCTAACCCGAACCTTCCAGGGAAGTCTAGGGATAAAATATACCATGAAACCGAAGCAGGGGCTGCTAACCACTTCATGCTCAAAACAACCCTGCAAGAGGACATATTCACACCTGCACTGCAAGCCAAGAGCTGTACCTCCCGAAATATGCTAACTTAGGTTTTCTCCCTCAAACACATGGGTAAAATGTACTCAACAAGTGCCCTCCACCTGCACCTCCCTTAAATAGCTTATCAAAATAAATGACAAACACCTCTACTTTCACTAGTATTAATAACACAATCGAGATGTCCCTTATAACCGATGAGAAACCAGTCACAACAGTTCAGCTGAGAAACGGCCTCCTAAATCTCGGCATTACATAAAGCAGTGCAGAGCCAGGGAGGAAAAGAAGTAAGTCCAGGGTCTGGGGTCTTGGAAACAGTTTGCTCTTGATTTTTCATTTGACTCTTCTTAATTTGCTGTCAGCTCATTATTTTGTAAAGACACATGGACTGTCAGGTTAAAATAATTGTTTTAAAGACATAAAATAAATAAATAAATGAAAGAGCCTTCCCTGCTTGTGTATTCACAGCTATGCCCACACTGAACCCATTTAGCGGCTTAATTTATATTCGTTTATATTTATTTGGAAGAAATTGGTGGCTGGAGCAGCAAGCTATAATTAGCTTCATTGTAATAAAACGTCTCTTGGAAAAGGAATATTCTTGTTTGGAAAAGTGAGTCAGCTGTTTCCCCTCCTCAGCACCCTCTTCTGACACGTACCAAAGGCTGCCAAGTCTGGCTCCCTTTTCCACTTTCCCAGCGAGGCGGGTGGGTTCAGCCAGATGACAGTGGTGTGCAACAGCAGGTCCCCCATGCTCAGATCTGCGACCTGAAACCAGAGTTGTGGCAAGCTTAGAATGGTGTGACCCACCTGCAGGTTTGCATGTCATTTTAAAATAGAGTAAGTCAAAAACTACAGTTCTTGAAAATATTGTTCCTAAAAGACACTTGCTTAGGATGTATGTGGTCAAAAACTCTAAATAGCTTTATTTAGCCATCCCACAACATGTGTGCATGAATCAAAATATCATGTCCTGTGTTATAAATATAGGCAGATGGCTTTGACTTACCACGGTTTGACCTGTTTTAACTTGCAGTGAGTTTATTGAGTAGTTAAGTATATTTTTTCATTTAGACATTCCTATTTGAACATAGGTTTACTAGAATATAATTTCACTTTAAGTTTAGAAATGAGTACAATATTTATTAATTTATTAATATACATGAATAAATTTTAAAATTAACAAGAAAATGACATATAACATTTTAAAGATACTTTCTTAATGTCAGCTCCAGTTCCCACTTGGAGCTGTAGATATCATAATAGCTAGTAATGTCAAATAATATCATCACACTTGCCTTGTGTGACCTGGAAATAATAAGATGAAATTTTAATTTTAAAAAATCTGTTAATTCATGACACATCCAAATAGGAATAGGAATCTTCTAGATTACCAAAAACTACATGGGGTGCATTAAAAAAATTCTTATTTTTTCCTTTGTTCTATGTTTGTCTACCAAAATTTTAAGAATGAGATGATGAAAGTATATAAGCCAGGGCTCACATACAACAAATCTGAAATCCAGTCCATAAAATTAGAGCTTTTATGTCCAGTGAAGACAAACTTCTCAAGGAGAACTAATGGTATTGGTGGCCAATGATAATACCCAGTAGAAAACCCAGAGAATCACACCAGTGCGTTCAGCCTTCACCAAGAGTCACACCAGTGCATTCAGCCTTCACCAAGAGTCACACCAGTGCATTCAGCCTTCACCAAGAGTCACCCCAGTGCATTCAGCCTTCACCAAGAGTCACACCAGTGCGTTCAGCCTTCACCAAGAGTCACACCAGTGCATTCAGCCTTCACCAAGAGTCACACCAGTGTGTTCAGCCTTCACCAAGAGTCACACCAGTGCATTATTCAGCCTTCACCAAGAGTCACACCAGTGTGTTCAGTCTTCCTTTTTCTGATTCATGTGAAGGTGAAACCTTACTTCACTTTAGAAGGGGGACAGTGAAACCAGATTCTGAAGATTCCTTCTACACATGTGGGGAGTGGACAGTGAACTCCCCGGAGACCATGTGGTCAGACTCTAATCGGACTCTCTTTAGAGTCCAAGTGCTAAACAGACTCAGACAAGGGTTTAGTTTTCGACCTAACTAGACATGATGAACCAAAGAGGCCACTGGTAGCCCTGTGTTCACACCTGACAGCACCATGGTTCCTTTGGTTGCTAGTGGTCAAAGGAGATAAGAAAAATCCCCACAAAGAGACATTCATGCACTTTAAATTGCAAACTATTCCACCATCCCTCACACCAATCCCTCTTCATCATTCCTGAGACTTGAACTATCCTGGGGTCCAGATGTGCCATTTACCTACTTGTCATTTAACAACCACCTTGGATACCAAATCAACTGGTACAGGATCAAGGTACTTGGTTTATTTAATAATGGGCTCCACAGCCCAAAAGCAGTTTAGACATAAAAAGCCAAAGTGATTCATTCCTTTTCAAAAGACAAAAGATTTCAACTAACTGGGGGACGGGGGGTAGACATAGCTCAACTATCCATGAAACTGTGAAGAAAGAAACAAAATGTCATTCTAGTTTTGCTGTCATAACCAGGTGAAAAAGCATGGCCACCATGTGTCAGTAAGAGAGGTAAGGTGAGAGGGTGTTTGACTGGAAAGAACACAAGGCAGGGGCCTGCTGGAAGGAACTAAAGCAGAAGCCATGGAGGAGTGCTGCTTACTGTCTTGTCCAGCCTGTTTTCTTATGTAACTCAGGGCCACCTGCCCTGGGTGGTACCACTCTGCTGAGGACTGGCCCTGTCACATCAATTATTAATCAAGGAAATGCCCTCAGATTTGCCTATCGGCAATCTGTCAGAGGCATTTTCTCAACTTAAGTTCCTCTTCTCAAATAACTCTACTAATGTCCAATTAAAAGAAAACAGGACCCGCTTCCCCTGCTGGGGGGTGCTCTCTGCAATGTAGTTCCAGGTGAGAAGATCACCTGGGGTCTGTGTAAACATTTCCCAGGACAAGATTGTCTATCACAGCCCATAATCTTTCCTATGTGTAAGTACCATGAAGCACTGTAAGTTCTTCAAACACGCCTCTTCAGGCACCCACCTGCTGACCACTCACTTCAATTCTTTGGGTCTGTAAAAATTAAGTCCAATCTCTCTTCTTCACTGCAATGTTTCAAATACTAGAAAACTTGAGATTTTGTTTCTGAAGGACAGACGGCTCCCATTGACACTGCTGCATAGGATCTCAAGGGGTTCTACTGTTTTATACACAGCAACAACTTGACAGCCCACGCAACACAATGCAGCTTCACTTTCTTCCTCCAACCTCCAAAACCCGCTGCTGAAATGGGGATTAGCTCCATCAGGACTGAACACAGGTACTGCCTCCCTCGATGGGGGTTATAATAATTACTGTAACTATTGCTGAGACATATCATTACCAAGGACAAAAATTTAAGCAATCGTATCAATGTGCTTATAGATATTAAGTAACACACATCAATCAAAGCCCCAGGACCTCTTTAGATAAAGGAACTAGTCTCCACCATCCATTCCCCACACTCCTCCCATGAAAGAGTACACACATAAATTCAATTCTCTGGAAATGTGTTGAGATATAGTCTTGGGTAGTGTGTCTTTAAAAAGTCTTGTGGCCAGGTGTGGTGGCAGAGGCAGGTGACTCTCTGTGAGTTCAAGGCCAGCCGGGTCTACAGAGTGAGTCCAGGACAGCCAGGGCCACACAAAGAAACCATGTCTCGAAAAACCAAACCCAAAAACAAACAAACAGTCTTTGTAATACGGGATTCAAGCTCTATTTCCTCCAGGAAACAAAATTATGCATGTGTGTACACATGTGTATGTGTATTATTGTGGTATGTATGTGATTATGGTATATATGTGATTGTGATATGTATGTGGTATGTGTTTATGATGTGTGTGTGACTGTGGTATGTACATGCATATGGTATGCACATGTATGTGTGTGTATTAGGCACACACAGCATGTGTGTGCGGTAGGTACATACGCTTTGTGTGTGTGCACGTGCATGTGTGCACATGTATATGTATGACATGCAACTTCTATGATGTTCTAGTACCTTCTGCTAGACTGGGCATAATCTATCTAAACCCTGCCCATGTGATTTGGGGCATGGCCATGACTTGGCATGACACATCTCTGCCAGCCCTCAGGATTCTACAGTCCTGCCATGGATACCCAAGACAGAGATCTAGATCCTCAAAGGATCTGTCTGGATCCTAGAAGTCTTGAAGGGCATGGATAAAAATGGATTGCTATAACCCCTGAGATGTCCTGACAAGGTTCCACTTGGTGAGGTTCACAGAGGCTCAGGGATGCTCATTCTGTCCAACCGCTTCCCTCAGTTCTCTAAAAGCCCTTCTGATTCTTCCTTTAAAGTCTCCAGAGTAAATTCTGTTAGGAGGCCTGTATTAATGGACTAGAATGTCTTACTGAATCAGGCAATGGGAGGCAATCCTCTAAGGGAAAATATCCCCCGGCTTCTAATTTGCTAGAGTAAAAGTGATGTTCTCTAGGCTGGCTGCAGATAAACTCCCCAAAGTGGGACATGGGAGGTGAGGGAGTAATGAGGGCCGGTTTACCATAAAATATTTGCTTACCAGCTCTGTTTGCTGTGAAGATATCTCCAGTGATACTTCAATGAAAGCTGGCTGTAAAACAGGATTCAGGTAACCTGTGTCCTTAAGATGTAGCCATGTTATCATAAATCTGCAGCCACTGACCAATACAACTGCTTACAAATTGCTAATAATTCATTTTAGGTTCTTACTGGATGCCACCAACAAAAGGGAACTACGCAGATCAACAATCACTCCCATGAGTCTGAGAAGAAAACTGGGGTACACTCACAGTCACCGGCCATCTCTGTGCTATTGCACACACTGCCACAGTGGTGGTCCACTCTTGCCAATGGTCTTGGCATGAAACCGAGGCTCACTGTCCCTAGGGTTTTATTCTTGTAGAACAAGGCCGGCCATTGGGAGTCCCCAGCTCCTGATCCTCCTGCCTCAGCCATGTGGCACTCCCTGGCTACCCATGCCAGGCTGTGCTCTGAAGCTGTAGAGTTTTCTTTTTTATCTTTTTTTTTTTTTAAGGGAGACTTTAGAATTACTATTATAAATGTCTTACAGAAGAGTGAACATATACTGTAGAGCAGCAGCATTTGTCCTTTCTAAACCCTAACCTATCATATAAAATGATAGCCTCTAGGCTGAGGACACTCTTCTGTCCTGCTGTCCTGTCAGTGCATTTCGGTTGGAAAGGACGCATCCTTTACAGTTCACCTTCCCAGGGTCTCTGGTCCTAGCGTGGCACAGCGCTCTGAACCATCCCAGCTCTGTGAGGTGAGGGTGGGTGGCAGATGCGCACATTATGTCCACCCTGGAAGCGGCTTTCACTAACCCCCTCTGGCTGCGGAAAACCCAGTTTGCCCCATTGGCAGCTCCCCCCAGGGGCTCTCCACTGTGTGCATCTAAATCCAAGTGCTCAGGCTTGTGTGTGCATCCTCACACGATCCTTTTCACATCTCTATCCCATTTTCATGCACTTCACGGCCTTCTCAATGTTACCTTTTTGACGGTCTGGAAACCTGTCCTGTTTCACTGAGGGCACATAAATGAGCCGGGGGCTGGCAAGATGGCTCAGGGGCTAAAGACGCTCGCTGGTGGAGGAGAGAACTGATTCTGGCAAATTGTTCTCTGACCACCAAACACTGTGGTATCCACACCCACACCCCACAAATATATGGAATAAAAAAAAAAAACCCAAACAGCTGGATAATGGCCCTTTGTATTTGTGAGGGAGGTGTATTCTGCAGAGTAAGCAACCAAACTTTGCCAGCTTTGCTCTCACCCAACTAACCACAGTGGAAGCACACACGCCCTCTCCCTCCCTCAGGTGGAAGCATAAGGCAGACCGGAAGAGACTCTCCAGCTGAATCTAGGAGTGTCCCCACACCAACAATTGCTATTATAATCACACTTTTACAACTCACCTCAGAATTGCCAATATTTTTTTTCATGTAACACAGGCACAAGTTTTTACACAACTCTAATCCTTTCTTAGGTGTGTGCGGCCCTGTGACTGCTTCTTTGTTTGCTTTTTGTTTTGTTTTGTTTTTTGTTTTCCCGAGACAGTGTTTCTCTGTGTAGCCCTGGCTGTCCTGGAACTCTGTAGACCAAGCTGGCCTCAAAATCACAGAGATCTTCCTGCCTCTGTCTCCTGAGTACTGGGATTAAGGCATGGACCACCACTGTTTGACAATGACTGCTTCTTTTTAACAGGATTTTGGGTACACTGAAGAGAATTATTGTCACTGGAACCAGCATTCACCTAACAGTCATTTACCAAGTACCAATTATGTGGCTGGCACTTGATAAATATTAGATATTCTAATCTGGGAACTCAGATTCACCCTTTGATAGTATTCACAGAAACAGCCCAGACTGGGAAAGGACGTTCACGTCCTCATGCAATACAGATTAAAATCAGAGACCCCAAAGGCAAAGCCCAGACTGGGAAAGGGCGTCACGTCCTCATGCAACACAGATTAAAGTCAGAGCTCCTTCAAGCTTCTGCTACCGTGACCACCCTGCCATGGTGAACTTTACCCTGAACTGTGAGCCAACATAAGCCCCCTTTTCAGTGCTGTGGTCTGAGTATTTTATCAAAGCAATAGGAAAAGAAACTACGATACATGGGCTTCAAAGACAAGAGTCCTTCTGTTGTATAGCAGTTTCCTCAAGATTGAAGCATTCTGTCTCCCAGGAAGCTCCTCAAGACAGAAGGCAAATAACTCAAAACAACTTCAGGAAGTCCCTGAAACCGACCAGATTCACTGGGCCCCTCCTCCCAGAGTAAGCAAAAAAGACAGGTAAGAGTCACTCTCAGACATGACAGGATGCAAAGAAGATTATGAGACCAGTCCAGGCTTCTAGAAGACGCAGAAAACAGCCTAGCTGCCTGAAAGAGGTTTAGATCAACTGAATCACTTGGCAAGGACACTCTCCAAAGTGTTGAGTTGCCTGCAGGCTGTGCAATTTGCTTTAGGTTCCAGCTTTTATGAGCTGTCATCCATACTGGGTTGGGCTTTGGTAAAGAAGCTGTATTTGAGTCATTTCTACTCCTATAAGTAATCCCTTACCCATATTCCTGTAAGTAACCCAATAAAAGTCATTGGCTCACCAAGTAGGACTTTTGTGGTATCTGTACTTTGGTCTGTTATGGGATCCTTTTTTGGGATGAGGTGTGTGTGTTGTATCTCCCCAAGGAAAAGTCTTATTGCACAACATCGATCAAATAAAACAATCACATCTCCTAAGAAGAGAGCATCAAGCCTCTCACCTCTTTCTTCTCTCCAGTCTGCTCAGCAATCAGCTGGTCAAACACAGCCCCGAACTCTTCATGGATCTTCTGCATCTCATTGATGTGACTGGCAACCTTGTTCATGGTCTTGATGGCCACTAAAAGAGCACGGGCATTGAGAAGGGGCTATGCAGAGACATGTCTGAGACAGGGACAGCAAGGTATGTGTGTGTGTGTGTGTGTGTGTGTGTGTGTGTATGTGTGTGTACACATGTGTTATATATGCTCACCATCCAGGTGGTAGTGTTCCTCACTCTCCGCATCGGTCAGCGCAAACAGCTCCCTGAGCAGAAGCGGGTACTTGAGGACCCTCTGGATGGGCTTGATGAGGTAAGACTCCAATGTAGAAGAGTGCTGCTGCTTTGGGTTCTGGGCATCCAGGAATGCCTTGAAGGCCGTGTCTGTCCTGGCTAGAAGGGACAGAACACAAGCCATCAGGGTGGCATTCCCCAGAGGTTTCCTTCCCACCTGGTCTTACACTTGCTCTACTTCAATGCTTCTTCTTATAGGACTGGACACAGCAGGCTCTGGGTAGAGGGAAAGGGTGTCTCTGCTCAGGCACACACTGGATGGGCCTGTCACTCATGTGTGATTGATGGGGGTGAAGACTAGTTAAAGGATTTTGTTCACCCTCCTCATATTGAGCATGTCTTTCCATTCTGACATTTTGTTACTGTCCTTGGGGAGACTGCTCTTCCCAGGCCTACCCAACTCCTAAAGATAGCAAATGTTCTGCCTGCAAGAATCAATTCAGATCTCTCTCACACCCGCTGACACGCTGGGTCCCCAAGCCCTAGGCTTGTCACCTCTGGGCCAGATGTCACACCACTTAGCAGCGTCTGCCACACCCCAGAGCCCACTGAAGTTATTCAAGCTGGCATGCTATTCCTCTGTGTCCTAAACAAACCCACGCTTCCCCAAGGGACCCTGCATGGCTGTCTCCTCCTCCTGGGACCTGTGAATGACAAACTATGGCTATCTCTGACCCACCAGTCCCGCCACACCTGAATAATCCTAATACCTCCAGCTGCAACCTCAGCCTGCTGCCCAAGCTTCCAAGCACCTCCCTGCTGGGAGATATTTAAAAACAGGCAGGACAAAACAAGGAAGTGTGTCCTGCCACCTCGTTAAGTGGAGAGAGGTGGGACCCTCACCGCAGTCTGTTCCATGTCAGCTGGGTGCTACCAGCTGTTAGCATCTGGACAGCAGGGATCAACCCAACAGAGCTTGGAGCTCTGGCAAGCAGAATCCCACTTTCATCTGTGTTCCAGCTGGGACGGCAAGGTGGCCCAAGGGAGCAGAAGAGAGGGGTACCTACTAGGATGACTGAGAAATGGCTAAATGCCTTCCAGGTGCAGAGGGAGGCAAAGTACATGAAGGGGGGGGGGTTACACTCAGGGAACTTCACAGTGAACATCTCAAGTGTTTGGGCTGCTGATCACATTACAGTGCTGGTGGGGCTGCCCCAGTGTAGGCCTACAGATGCCGAGCGAGTCCTTCCTTCCTCCACGCCCTGCCGTGCATGCTAGGCCCATAGGTGCCGAGTGGAGCGAGTCCTTCCTCCATGCCCTGCCATGCACACTAGGCCTATAGATGCTGAGCAAGTCCTTCCTCCATGCCCTGCCGTGCACGCTAGGCCTATAGATGCTGAGCGAGTCCTTCCTCCATGCCCTGCCATGCATGCTAGGCCTATAGATGCTGAGCAAGTCCTTCCTCCATGCCCTGCCATGCA
>CAJQZJ010000638.1:1446955-1456992 GCA_907164525.1 Lophiomys imhausi | reverse complement strand
AGGCCTATAGATGCTGAGCAAGTCCTTCCTCCATGCCCTGCCATGCACGCTGCTTCTGTGCATCTATTTTTAAGCTGCGGCCTTTAGAACAAATCAGTACACAAGCGTCATCACTACTGGAACAGACTCACTCTTCATACCCAGAACCTACATGTCCATCAGGATTATATTTGTCTGCCCATCAGAAATTAGATACGGCACTCCATGGACTTAGATCCTTCATAATGGCACCCAGTCTCTCAGAGGAAACTAATACCTCTGCCACTGTTGGTGAGTTACTTGAGACTAGGGATGCTGTACAAGGGCACCAAGGAACCAGTAGGTCTCTGTCTTTAAACAGCAGCCCTACAAGAAGAAATCACAAGCCACAGCTTTTGAGCCCTTTGAAATCCTAGAAAGAATCAAGCTGGGCTGAGTGTCCTACACCTCAGCTTGATCCCAGCACTCACCGGCTGAGGCAGGTGAGTCTCTGTGAGTTCAAGGTCAGCCTGGTCTATATGGCAAGTTCCAGGTTAGACAGGGCTACAAAGTGAGAACATGTCTCACAGGGAGATGAGGAAGAAGAGAAAAAGAAAGGGAAGGTGAGGAAAAGGAGAGAGAAGAGGGAGGAGGAGGAGGGAGAAGAAGAAGAAGAGGGGCAAGAGGGAGAATCACATTCTACAGGTTCAGTTCATGATTCTCCTCTCAAAAAAAAGGTATTGACAGTGGCCTACACTTCTAGGGAAGCTGGGCTAGCTTGAGGTCTCACATATGGAGAAAGCTGCTTTCTAACATCTGATTATGCTCAGAGAGGGCCCAGGAATCTCCTTCCTGAAAAGCACATCCAGATTCTCAAGTGCAAAGGCGCGGCTGTTGGTTACTAAGTCATGAAGCACATTTTCTACGAGGAAGGAGCGGGCTCCCAGAACATGCGCAGTCCTCCCACCCAGCCCAGCTCAGTCTGCTTAGAACTGAGACACAAGCTCTGGTTCTCAAAAAACCTCTGGCTCACTTGACAATGAGAAAAATGTAGGTCATGCCTACTGTTTAATGGGACAATTTGGAGTGATGGTATATTTTTCAGATGCAAAAAAAAATTATTGAATTAAGAAAAAAATTCCACAGAGGCAAAATTTAATCTAATTGAGTGATTAAAAAAGTACTAGTTGCTTGAAGAAATATAATGCATGTATAATTTCACTACAGAGAAAATAACTCTATAATGGTTATTTTGGCACTCTGATAATGATTAGCAATCAATAAAACTTTTTAAACACACACACACACACACACACACACACACACACACCCAATGCAGCATGTATGAAAACACGGCTTAGGATCAGAGAACTCAACAGGGAACTTCTGAGAATCCCGTTGTACAGACTTTCACTCCCAGCAAGCTTTGCATTATCTGGGGCACAGTCTTTTGTTATCCAGAGACCTGCATTATTCTAATATTTCCTAAAATTCTTTTAAATGAAGTCAAGTTAGTTCTCTTGGATAGCAAACATAAACAAAACACATGGACATTATTCATCCAGGGACTTGACGAGCAGATGTTTTCTTGGCAGCCACAGGGCTTGTTCCCAGAGACCATCTGAGGTCACACCTTGTACTGACTCTGTCCTCCAAAGCATCTGTTCGGTACCTTTGGAGGGACTCTGTCTACAGTAACGGATGACACACATATAGTATGCATTACAGACTTGTCAAAACGTTTCTGATTAAATTGAACTAAGCTTTCTTTCTCTTTTCTTTTTTTTAAATGAGATCTAGCCAGATAGTCCAGGCTGGTCTTGAACTCAAGATCCTACCTATTGTCTCAGTTTGCTGAGTGATATATCAAATTACAGATGTTTGCTGCCACAATGAACCAGACATAGCTTTTAAGATGAATATGCAGAATTATATGTACTCTTGCGGTAGGATGTGATATTTTAATATATACAGACACGATGATCTGTGTGAACAATCAGAATATCCACCATAAACATTTTCATCATTTTGTGTCGGTAGCACTCAGAGTTTCTTCTAATTGTCATTGCCCACCATTACTCCACTACGCTTTTTGATTTTCTCATGCAGGCATTGGGGGTGACCCCAACACTTTCTGCACGCAGGGTGAGCGCTCTGCAGCTGGGCTATATTCTCTGCTGTGCACACAGAACATATCCCCCCCTTCTGTTTAATTGTGCTATCTACCTACCGGCTAACCACCCTCTCCCTACTAACCCATCTCCTGTCCTTCTCAGCCTGTGGTAACTACCATTCCCCTCAGTATCTAGGCTAGGGGTGCCTGCTCAATGGCAGTGTTTGCCTTGTCCACATAAGGCCCTAGGTGTGATTCTTAGGAGAAGAAGGGGAAAACTTGGAGGGGGAAAGAAAGTGGGGAGGGGGGAGAAGCAGGTGAGAAAAGAGAAAGAACGGGGAGAAAGGAAAGGAGAGGAGGAGAAAGGGAAGAGAGCGGAGGGAGGGGGTAGTAAGAGAAGAGAACGTTCCCCTATAAAAAACACTTTGGTCTGTGCAAAGATAACTGCAACGAGAATAATTTTCACAAATAACTGAAATGACGGCTGCTTCCATGCACCTACAAGTAAAGCAAGCACAGGGAGTGACCTTCTGAGCAGAGCCATGAAGCATGGTGAATGGTAATAGTGATTAACGTGAAGGGCAGAAGGGATGGTTCTTACGTCACTGCAGGGACACCTGCTGAATCAGGCCCGGGACAGCTAAGGCAAAACCTTCATTGCAAGCAAACAGATAAATGAACTCAAGACAGTGATACATCTGTCTTCTCAAAACCAATATTGTGGCTTATGGGAATGTCAGACTTGCCGCATCAGTGGCTCTCAGATTTCTCTCTGAAAGCCATCTGCCGTAGCCATCCATACAAATGTGAACCGTCAACCAACGTGCCACCAGATCCCACCTTACCTTTCACCAGAACCTTAGGGACTTTTGTGTGGCTGGCACAGAAGGCACTGTAGAGCTTGAAGCGGTCCGCGTAGTACAGGAAGGATCCCCCCAGGGAGAACAGTACTTTCTAGATTGAAGAGGAAAAGAGCAATGTGTTCATTTCCATCCAATATTAGACCTAGAAAGAGCTGGGAGACCACATCTGTCTCACTCTCAGCACCAACCAGAGTCTCCACGCCTGTCAAAGCCTTTCTTTGTTCACTCATGTTCTAAAATTGACTACGGAAAAAGTATTTTGGTTTAGGATGAATTCTCTAGATGTTGGATTTTGTCTTCTCGGCATTTACAGAGGCAATGTTGAATGACCTGTCTGAGATATCTGAATGCTGATGAGAAAATAATAGATTTTTGGGAAGGTAGAAATATCCTGATTTGTCTCATGAGCTCCTTACTGGGAGTCAGAAGGGACAAACCACATAAATGTAAGAAAGGCTTACACCTCCAAAGCAGAAAAGACGTTTCCCTGGTTACCGCCTCCACCTTCCCCAAAGTCCCTTCTGTCCTCTCCCAGGGAGAAGATGAGAAACTAAGTGACCCCAATGCAAGAGTTCACGTTCAGTGTGGAAAGCCACCATCTCTTCAGCCTGGACAGGCTGCCTCACGAAGATCACACCAGGACAGATCTTCCTTGTTAGGACAGAAACTCTTGGTGTGTGATGTTTTCTATCCCACCCATTTGATGGGAATGAACGAAGAGCAACTGCCAGAAAGTCATCCTCCAGGAAGTCCACATGGATCTAGTCTTGCTCAGGGAGAGGTTTTCTTCGTTTGTGGTTAGAATTAAAACACAGGACCGAGGGGATGACTCAGCAGTTAAAGTACCTGCTGCAAAAACTGGGGAAGCCAAGGCCCTGGAACTGTGTAAAGGTGGAAGGCAAGAAAAGAAGCCACAAAGTTGTCCTCTGGTCTCCAGATGCTCACTGTGGCATGTGTGCACACACACAATAATAATAAATAATTTTAAAAAAAGAATTAAATATTAGGTTCCAAGGGCTTAAGATCTTAGATTTGAATGCTAACCTGAGCTCCAGGTATGAAGTTTATCCAACACACACTGCAGCAGATGTTCAGATAGTCTATTAGTAAGGACAGTGTCTAATTTAGACCGCACTTAATTGGCATCCACAGTAACCAGAGACCTAAACTCTCTTCCTCTATTCCTGAAGAGCCATGGCTGCAGGACTCTGTAAGATGTGGCTACCAGAGGCAAGGTCACAAATTAAACAGGAAAAGATGGGAAGGACAACAAATTAACACTCCTTTGTTTACAGCAGCGGTCACTAAGTGTTTAACATACAGTAACCAGAAAAGGCAGCATCTCTAGTGTGTGGAGCATGAGATGGGAGGGAACCCCCACACTGCAGCTGCCCAATGCTGCACACCTGAGGGAATTCTGAAGGCCCCACAGGCTGCTGTGCACTGCAAACTCCCAAGAGGAAGTTCTGTCAGCCTGATGGGAACATGCCCATACTATCAGGAAACAGAGCATGGCTGCTGGGGGTGGGGGGTGGGGGAAGAGCAGGAAATCACAAGTGGCAGACACTGGCTTTCAGAGATGATTATGTCATTGCCTTGACTACAGTGATGGTTTCACAGGTGTGTGTGCACGCGCATGTGCGTGTGTGTGTATTTGTTACATGTTTCTGTGTGTGAGTGTGTGTGTGTACACTCATACACACATAATTCATGAAAACCTACACTTGAAATATGTACAGTGCCTTGTCAATTATATCACAGCTGATCTTGTTTCTAAAAGCACACGGGGACATGTAAGCCAATACACACATCAATGAGCTGTGATTTAAATTTTGGAACAGGAAATTCCTGCCATGGAATATGAACCAGGAGAGAGGAAATGAGCCATGGGCACAAGTCACACATCCTCAGTAAGACCCCAAGGACACTGTGTACCTGGGCAGGGGTCAGTATTTCCATCAAGCAAAGTTCCCCAAAACAGGACACAGTGATTTCCCTGAGAGACCAGAGGGGCTGCTTAATTCTTCTTACTAGCTAATGTAACTGTAATGTCCATGCAGCTTCCAAAGGAGACATGGACAGAATGAATAGGTTTAATCAAGTCAAGGGCACCAGACAAGAAGGACACTGGGTCCCTACCCACCCTCACTCCCCTTAGGAACGTCCCCCACTGGGAAGTCCTATGAGCTCCACAGCCTCCCAGAGACCAGGACGCCACCTGCACCTGGCATCAGGGCTCCATCCTGACACAAAAGGGCAGCTTTAAGTGGCTTGAGGATGAGGCTCACCTTGAATTGGTCAACTTTCTCAAGCTTTTCCAAATCAGGGACCAGTCTAACTCCATCTTCTAGAGTTTTAAGGAACTCAACTTGAAACTCCACCATTTCAGTTAAATTTCCAAAGAGCACGTCAAGCTGAAAAGTGAAAAAGAGTTTAATCCACTCCGTATTACATGAGGAGGGTTCAGAAACTTCATTTGGGCCTGACTGTGTGATTTCTGAGTACTAACACGTCTACAATTAGAGAATGGGCCGTCCCTCTTGTTCCGAGTGTATGATAAAACTTAACAGTTGTATTTGGCCTGCTATGACCAGATGGATGTAGAATGCCCCCAGTGAGTGCTCACTGTCCCATTGTCCACCAGCAAGTCAACAGTGTGCCCCTCACAATATCAAGGCGGCCCCCACATACCTCATCCTGGGTGAGAAAGGTTTCCTTCTGAAGAGGCTTCAGGTATCTCTCCATGAGGCAGTTTAAGTCCTACAAATTGGAAGGACACTTCATTAGTGTACCTGAAAGTCTGCAAGGAGTCTATGGGAGGAGAAGACAAACTGTGTTCCGAATGCTAAGGAGCCAGTGATGAAAGACTGGAAGAAGCAGGCTTCTTCTGCAAGTGCCTCAGACTCTGCAGGCCTCATAGGCACTGATGAGATCAATTCTTTACCTCATGTGGTACTCTGAGAGCCTGAGAGCGTGCGAAAGGAGCTAGACACAAAATGGACATGACTGTGTACAATAAAACTTTATTTTCAAAAATAGGCAGCGGGTTGAATATGCCCTGCAGGTCACAATATACTACACTTAAAATATTGAGACTGATTTAGGGTAAAATATAAGTGGTTAAAAACAGACTGCTGGTCCTGGTTGCATAGGCCTGTAATCCCAGTATGTGGGAGGCTGAAGCAGAACTATTTTGAATTCAGAGCCAGTGTGGGCTTCAGAGTGAGACCCTGTCTTTAAAAAACAAAAACAAAAAACCAACAACAAAAACCAGATCATTGGTATTGCGGTCAACTGAGGTAGGAACAGAACAGTCAATAGCACACAGGAAACAGACCAGACCCTTCCACCTAGACTCACATTATACTATGAAAAGAATTCAATCAGTTCATCTTCTTGAGTGTTCAAGAGACTTTAGGACTGGTTACAAAGTTCTCTTAACAATTCTCATCAATTAAGATCCTCCATTTTAAAAGAAACTAAATTCAGTTTGCGTGCACATGTGCCTGGAGAAGCCAGAGAAAGATTTCAGGTCTTCTGCGCCACCACTTTCCACTTTATTTCCTTGAGGAAGGGTCTCTCCTAGAATCTGGAGCCCACCTGGAGCCTAGGACGGCTGGCCAGCAAGCTCCTGGGATCTGCCTTTGTCTGTCCCCAAGAGATGTTGTTAAAGGCACATGCAGCCAGTGTGGGTGTTGGGATTTGAACTCATGCCCTCAGGCTTGAATAGCAAGCACTCATACCTGCTGAGCCATCTCACCAATCCCTAAATTCAGATTTAGTAGTAGCTTATAATATGCTTAGGAAAGTCAGAGAGATGATTTAACAGTCGCCACCAATCATATAAATATGTAAAATAAAAACTGAGAATTCATATTTATCAATGTCGATCAATATTCTAGTTCCATAGGGGAAATCAAGATGTCAGCACCCAAGACTGGACCTTGGTATAGGCTTACACCCAGGCAGTGACCCACTTCCCTCTTTCCGGAAGAGAAGGTGGGTGAGGCCTTGAGGCCGGGGCTTGGGGAGGCAGACATACCTTCACGTAGGTGCGCTCAGTCTCCAGCAGCTCACAGATGACCTTGCGCAGTTTGTCTGCATCCGACAGTTGTCGTGTGGTTCCCAGATGAGGACCTGTGGCATCCTGAGGAGACGGGCTGGAGTCAGAGGGGCTCATCTCGTGGAGACTCCGGCAAAACGCAGCAACCTGCTCTGTGCTCTGTGGGACAAAGTGTATGGAGTCACCTCTTAGCAGGGACCCTTGTTGGCACCTGGCCCTCCTCGGGGCACTTTTCACCTTAATGGATTGCCACATATGGATACCCTTCATGTTTCCCAAACTCAAGTTTTGGAATTTAACCACACTTAAGTCCCTTGAGTGCTGACAACTACACCAGCAAATGTGAGCAGGTGAGCACTCTGCATACTGGTCTGAGATATTTAACTCACACCAGTGTGAGAAGGGCTATTATAACCATTGAAACAAAGGAGGCCCAGAGAGGGTAAGTAACTCATCTAAAGCAACAGCTAGGGAGTGACTGACCTGGAATTTGAACCACTTTAGCACATTTAGAGCCTGTGATGTGGGGGGCTCTGGGGAGGGGAATGGAGAGAGGTGCTACTAGGAATGAAACCGAGGCCTCAGTATCCAGTGCTCTGACACTAAGCTGCATCCCCATCCCAAAGCCTATGTTTTGAACCACTCCATGAGAAACTGACAAATGAGAGGACATAGACATAGGAAGCAGTTAATACCATGCAGCACAAAGAACAAGGCTGTTTATTCAGGCATCAGATTCTGTTCCATACGCTCTCTACTTATGTTGGAAGACAATGTCTATCTGTAGCCATTAAAACCTCCCACATTTACACAGACTGTGTATTTTGTGAGTTCTGCTTGTTTCCAGTTTCTCCTCCGCCCTGTGAGCAGAAAGCAGTCGACCCTGAAACAGGCCACTGTGGACTACAATGATTGCCCAAGATTTTCTTCTCCACCTCAAATTTAGGATTCTCCATTTCCACCCTGTGGAGGAATGCCCAACAGCTGTTGGAAGCACGGGCCGCTGAAAACCCGATGCTTCAGCAGTTTACCTGACTGACCCCCTGGATCTCCTGAACATACCAATGCCACACTCAGATCCCTTAAATCCAGATCCACAGTGAAATATGAAGGTGCTAGAATTTGGCCTGGGTTTGATTTTAAAGACAAGCTCTCACTGTATACCCCTGGCTGTCCTGGAACTTATAAACCAAGCTGGCCTTGAAATCACAGACATCCAAACCTATATGTTTCCTGAGTGAGTGTAGGCATTAAAGGTCTCATGGAACTGACTGCCCCAGGCATTTTTTGGGGGGGCAAAGAACCATGTTTGTCTGTCAAATGCACATCAATAATATTTGGTGGATACCTTCTACCTTCTATTTCTCTTCAGTCCTATTGTCTGTTTCTTTTTTTTTTAAGATTTACTTATTTTTATGTATATGAGTGCTCTATGTGCATGTATATCTACATCCCAGAAGAGGGCATCAGATCACATTACAGATAGTTGTGAGCCACCATGTAGTTACTGGGAATTGAACTCAGGACCTCTGGAAGAGCAGACAGTGCTCTTAACCGTTGAGCCATCTCTCCAGCCCCTATTGTCTATTCTAACCTAAACATGCAAGTGTATTTTGTTCAGGGAATGATGGCGGTGATAAAGAATCACTCCCTTATCTAGGAAGAATACTTTCCTCAAACAATAGGTGGTCCACAGAGATGTGAGTCAAGGTTGCAAGTCAGGAGAGCCAAGACCTAGTATATTCCACAGGACAGGATTTAGACACAATGAAGGTGATCTGCATATGCAAAAGAGAACACTGACAGACTTACTCAGAACCCACCCCCCACAGAGATGCATTAGGGGCAGCATGGGGCAGCACAGACCACAGCCTGGCCTGTGATTCACACAGCTATCATTCTAATTCTCTCATACTTGCCATGGCTTATTTATGGCTACTGCTAACTCCACTAACTGCCAGAAAGAACATGTCACTTGTCACAGGTACTATTCAGTATCCTCCAGGGAACTGTGGGTTTCAGACTGTAATATGCCCCGCAAAGAATCTTTCCTTAGGTGATGGAAAATTCACCCAAATGGGCTGCACTGTATGCGATGTGGGTTTTATCTCAATAAGATTGCTAAAATGGGAGAAAAATGTCTGCTTTTCACCAAAGCCTATTTGTGCAGAAACAATGGAATTAGTTATGATATAAATTCAGTAACTTGGGGTCATCTTGATATAGTCAAATTGGGCTTTGTCCTAATAATAGAAACAAGGTAACGAATATATCCATTGTAACAAAATGTTCGTGTCCCCCTTAATGACCTAATGATATTTAAGGCAGGCAACACTTTACAGTGTGGTTATGATGAGGGAATAAAAATGTGTCCTTCTGGTGAAAACCTCATGGGCAGAAGATGGTAAGAGTTGACAACCAGTTCCCCGCCCCCATCCTATCACAAACTGGCCTGGCCAAGGAGCCTCACAAACAAGGGCCCCCCTGGCACCTCTGCTTACACAATGCTTCTGTACAATTCCATTTGTGACACCACAGCTGGCTGTCCTTCACACACAACTCCCATGACAACACACCCATCACTGAATTCCAATTATCGGCAGAATACCCTTTCTTGCACTTTCATCACTGAGTCGATTACATGGGACCTTGTATATCACTCCAAGCAGATCCCTCAACTGCATAAAAACCAACGCTGTCAGAGGTTCTGACATACAGCAGAAGCAGATCATTCTGAGAAACATGAAAGCCACACTGGAGTTGTTCCTGCTAAATAAGAAGGTATGAGATGTGATTGCTGGGGTCTTGATTCCTCCATGGTGGTTATCCATTTTCAAGAATGTGAATGGGGAGCTGCCTTGGTCTCTGTGAAGTGGCATCATAGTTAGAGTGATGCCACTCTGGCTCTCCACATCCAGTAGCCTCTCTGGTTGCCTCCCCTAAGCAACCTGGTCATTCTCCTTTCTCCTGTTAGGGTGTGTGTGTTTGTCCCCACATACATACATACATACATACATACATACATACATACATACATACA
>CAJQZJ010000638.1:1432004-1446945 GCA_907164525.1 Lophiomys imhausi | reverse complement strand
ACATACATACATACATACATACATACATACATACATACATACATACATACATACATAGCGTAGTGGTCCAACCTTATCTTTGGGGTCACTTCCTGTGGCTTCAGTTAGTCATCATCATTTGTGTTGGCTGTTTCAGGGGACATTCTGTTTACAAAACCTTATTGAAGCACATATAGTTTATGGTCTTCCATTTTTATGTTTTATGCACAACTGCTCTATTTATTAGTTGTTATGCATCTCTTACTGTGCCTAATTTAGCATTAAACTTTACCAGAGACATGTATGCATAAGAAAAGATGCAGTTCATGCAGGGATTGGTGCTACCCACCTATCTATGGCTTCTGGCTTCCACTGATGCTCTCAACATGTAGCCCCCACAGAAAAGGGACGCTTGTTCCTTAGTTTCTTGGTGGATCCCTAAAAGCTCCATGGGGTTCCCTTTGGAGGGCTTGTCCTCAACCACCCCTTCCTCATTAGACCTATTCCTGAGTGTTATCTGAAGCTGAACAGGGTTCCTCCACACATGTTACTTGAAAATGAATAAAACAGTTTCATAGAATTAGAAAGTTATAATACACATCGATATCATGAGTAGGATATTTCTGTTTGGAGAGAATTTAAAAGAAGCTATAAGGTATGAGAACCTGGTTAAAATATTACCTCCAAAATATCCTCTGAAGGAACTGTGAGATGCAGGGCTCCCTGGAATATCTCTAAGCTACCAATTTCACATACTGTTGGCCAGCTAAACTCCAGCTCTCCACACTGCCTTCCACTGTGGCCAAACTTCTAATGCAGGTCAAGGTCAGCATGGACCCTGTCTGTGGCATCTGCAATGGTGCCACATCAACAAACAAAGAACTGCTCACCATTGCTGGCTGTCAGGTGGCCACCGGCCATTCATACACCTAGCACATACACACACATGCCAAGCCAGGCAGCCTGGGTGGGAGGGTCCCAACATGCTCCTACAAGAAAGTGGCCCTGGCTCAGGGGAAAGAGGAAGACACAAGTCTTTCTCCACCTGATGACTGTCACCAGTCACCCCAGAAACCAAAGAGCAGCCCTCACAGCACTGGAGGGGGCAGAAGTCATCCCCCTGCCTCCCTCCCAAGCCAAAACCGAGAATCAGCCAGCATACAGAGAAGACAGGACAACAAAGGAGGAAATGGGCCACTTCACTAAGGCCAGCATGAGCCTCAGTGTTTATAATATCCTTTCCCCCCTGTGCAAGATGAAAAGAAAGTACAAAAAAGGAGGGGGGCAGACTCTTAAGGACACACTATCAACTGGAGCGACCCAGCTGGTTAAGCCTTCCTGTTATGCAACCACCAAAGGCAATGTCTGCCCCCAGAACGGTTGACTCTGACCGAATTAACACTTCCCATGGATTTAAAAGGACCAAGAGTGGCCTCAAATCTCACAGCCTTTATTTAGCACCCCCCCCCCCACTGAGGGATGGTAGAACAATAAAGACTTCACAGTTTTAGAGGGCGTACACTCATTCACGGTTTCTATAATTCTAAACCAGCTTTGGGTCTCTTCTAACAAATTTTAAACAAGAAACACCAGGTGGAGGCACTGTCAAAGTTTGTTTCATTAAATGGCACAATCTCTAGGCTGGCAGATTCGATGTTAGCGCCAGTCTCAGAAGGTTTAGTTGATTTTGTTAAGCTGTTGCTTGCCATGAGCCAGCCACTGCACTTTCTTTTCTGGGTGTTACCATTTACTATCAGAGCTGGTCGAGTGAAGTAGGTCAGCTAACGTAAAACTGTCAGTGTGCCAGCCCTTCCTTACCCACTGCAAGTCAGCAGAAATAATGCCCGAAGCACCCAAAGGAGCAAAGCACAGTCCCAGCTGCTTGCTCAACACAGCTTTCCCAGTCTCTAGTCAGGGGTGGGGTGGGAGGGGCATCGTGCATTGGTCACAAAATACATTCAAAAATCTCAATAGCCAAAACAAAAGGGGAAAACACCAGTGATAGTAAAAAAATTTTAAAAATAAACTTAAAAAAGCCACAGCTTTCTACCACTTAAATCTGGAGGGGAAAAAGATAAATATGAAGACCCAGTACAAATTCAACAGCATGCTAATTACTGACCCAACCCCATCTTCCAAAAACCACTGCAATGCATGTTCTCTGCTAAGAAGGGTGTCCAGAGGTGAAGGGGGATGAAACACAGGGATGAGGGACAAGCGTAAGCATTATTAGTGGAGCCTGGAAGCAAGTCTTCCAGAAAGCACACACGGAGTGGACAGAAACATCGAATGGCTCACCAGATGCAGTGTGCGGTATACGGAGACGCCAGCCTGGTCACTCTCTGCCCTGGGCTTGCGCTTGATTTTCCACAGAGCAGACATCCTCGGGGATACAGTCTCATGGTAATCCCTCCGAGCACCTCGTGTGCTCAGAAAGGAAACCAAAGTTTCTTAAAATACTCAAAAAAACCCTGGCCGCCTTGCAGCTTGCAGAGAGCATTCTCTCGCCAGGATATCCCATGCTGGTTCTCCTGTGCAGACCTGTGACCACATCTCAACGCAGAAGTGACAGTGGCCACAACCCCCAGAGCAGCACCTGCTTCCCCACAGGAGCTCCCGGGAGGCTGTCAAAGGCTGGATCTTCAATAAGAACTCATGCTTTGATTTCACCTGGCTCAACAACAAAAGTTCCAGAAAGAGCCAAAGCAGGCAAGAAAACAAAAGCAGAGTGCCTCCCCAGGATGCGGGTGGCTCTGCCCTGCAGCCAGTGGGATCAGCTGATTGGCCAGCATCTCGAATGGCACAGGAATATTAAAAGTGCCTAGCTAGAGCAACTTCAACTTCGCAGCTCCCCTCGCTGAGTCAAAGGAACCACCACCACACAAATTGGTTCTTTCAACAGTGCTCCTGCCACATTTTACACAAATGCTCAATTACAAAAGCAGATGCTTCCCAAGCAATTACAACATGCATGAAAAGGAAAACAGAAGCAGTTATGGTGGAAAGGCCCTGAAAATGATTCTATTACATTTCTAACTGGAAAACAAAGACAGAGCCACCAGGGGGCCTAGAATGCAGGATGCAGGGCTCCTCTGGCTTCAGCTAATTAGCATTTCATTCCACAAACAAAAGTTTTCAGCAAGAAGCTGCAAAGAGAAATAAGGCACTAGTAGGGGTGGGAAGACCTAGGGCTGTCACCTTGTCACTAGAGGAAGGAGGCAGTGACAAAGGGAGAGGTGACTAGACTCCCCTGCCTTGTGACAACCTCACCAATCGCTGTGACATTCCTGAATGCTCCTCAGTGAACAAGCAAGCTCACAAGTACCCACTTGCTCAGCTCCAAAAGGCCATGCACAGTTTAACTGCATTTAAAAGACAGACAGAGAATACCAACAGCTTTTTTTCTCTATCCAGCTCATTTAGAAGGAACCACAAAAATAAAATAAAAAAACAAGCCTAGGGTCTCTAGCTTCTCATCTCCCACCAGAATGAAAACTGTTAAGGCACCATAAGACTGCACTTAATCCTTTAATCCCAGGAGGCTGGTGGATCTCTATGAGTTCAAGGCCAGTATGGTCAGGTCAACACAGTGAACTTCAGGCCGGCCAGGGCTATATATAGTTAGATTCTATCTTTTAAAAAAACAAAACAAGGGAAAAAAACCCTAATGATAAATTTGATTATTCTGTTGGGGGCAGGCATGTGTGGGTGCAGGGTGTGCTGTGGTACATGTGTGAAGGTTAGAGGACAATTTGCAGGAGTCTGGTAGCCACTTCCATCAAGTGGGTCCCAGGGATAGAAATCAGGTGGGTTGAGCTTGGCGAAGGGCTCCTTAAGCAGCTGGGGCACCTCGCCACCCAGTTTGTATTTATTTATTAGTACATCTCTCCATCTGACGAACGTATGTGCATTCACAAAAAGCTTAATCATCCCTTCCAGGTTTCAGCAGCATACAAGTTAAAAATGAATTTACACACCAATACAGTGATTGCAACCAAAGCTTCTAACCTTAATGAAGAAACACTTTAGGAAGATTAAGCATTAGGAGACGGGTTACATGGTTCATGGCTGTGTATCTAATTGGCCTCTAGCACCGCTAATAAACTAGTTCCCTCTTTGATGAAGTCTGGTATTAATGCCAGCACAAAACGGTCTGGCTGCAGGTAATTTAAATGTCGGTGTCAATACACAAGGCCTGGGGCCAGGTTGGGTTTGTATCTTGCTTTCAATACCATAGAACTGCTTGTGTTTCTCTGCAAGTGGCCTAACCCCATTCCCCAGGCTTCTCTGTAAAATGGAATCCAAGGGCATCTTTTTCAGGAGTGTTATGGAGATGAGCTTATATGAAATAATACCTAATACAGACAACAGATAAAATTGGCGTGAGTTTATTATTAACATACAGTGGAACCCAGTACACTAAGATATGCCAGTACAATTTGAAATTTTGCTTTCAAATCTCTTAAATGAGACTTTTAATCTACCACGGGCTACTAACAGGAGCTGGAAGGATGGCTCAGCAGGGAAGAGCGCTTGTCTTAGTTGGGGTTTCTATGGAAAGCAACTCGGGAAGGAAGTTTGTCTTACAATCTTGAGTCACAGTCTATCACTGAGGGAAGTCAGGAATGCAAGCAAGGAGCCGCAGCAGAGGCCATGGAGGAAGCTTCTTATTAGTAATTCCCATGGCTTCCTCAACCTGTCTTCTTATACTATCCAGGAACACCTGCCGAGGTATGAATCCACCCACCCCCAGAGAGTTGGGTCTGCATTAATCATAATCAAGAAAATGCCACAAAGGCTTGCCGACAGGCCATTCTGATGGGGGCATTTTTTTCAACCGAGGTTATTTCCCAGATAACCTGAACCTATGTCAAGCTGACAAAACACCAACCAGCTCACTGTTCTTGCAGAGGACCAGAGATCAGTTCCCATTGCCCAGCTCACAACAACCTATTGCTCCAGGAGATGCTACGCCCTGTTGTGGCCTCCAACAGATGCTTTGATCTCTTTATTCCTGTGAAGTGTCGAGGAACAGGCAGTTGGTGGAGAGATCCACAGTGTCTGATAAGGTGATTGTCCTCATTAGCCTTATCTGTCAGCCCTGCTCAAGACTAGACACATGTTAGAGAAGGGACTGCCCAGATCAGACTGGCTTTTGGGCAAGTCTTCAAGGCACTGCCTTGATTATTAATTGATGCTGGAAGGCTCAGCCCACTGTGGGTGGCACCATTCCTACGCAGACTGTCCTGGACTGTATAAGAAAGTTAGTAAGCCAAGCATGATGGTATAGTCATTAATCCTAACACTCAAGAGGTAGAAGCAAAGGAATTCTGTGAGTTCAAGGACAGCCAGGACTACATAGTGAGACAGATACGGTCTCAAAAAAACCAAAGGGAGCCAAGTGTGGTGGTGCACACCTTTAATTCCAGCACTCGGGAGGCAGAGGCAGGCAGATCTCTATGGAGTTCAAGACCAGCCTGGTCTACAAAGTGAGTCCAGGACAACCGTGGATACACAGAGAAAACCTGTCATGAAAAAACAAACAAACAAAAAAATCCAAAGGGAACATGGGTAGCAAACTAGTTAAGCATGAGCCAGTGAGAGAACCAGCAAGCAGCCTTCTTCCATGGTTTCTACTTCAGATTCCTGCCTTAACTTCTATCAACTGTAACCTGAAGCATAAGATGAAACAAACTTTTCCCTTCCCCTAATCAGATAATGGTCAGAGTGTTTTATGAGAGCAACAGAAAAGGATTAATACAGTGATGAAATCTAGAAACTTGTCTTTTGAACATAGGTGATGGGTTTTGTTTTGTTTTTTTAATTTCATATGTTTGGCCTGCATATATGTCTGTGTGAGGGAGTCGGATCTAGTAGAACCTGAGTTACAGACACTTGTGAGCTGCCATGTGGGTGCTGGGAATTGAAACCTGCTCCTCTCCAGCCTCAGTGATGGGGTTTTTAAACATTGTTGTGTTTCAGAAACTCTGGAACAAAAGGGCTACTGATACACACTTGGCAAAGTAGACCAGAATCATGCAGGATTACAGGCAACAATTTCAATGTTTCACACCAAAGTATCAAAAGAAAATTTTTGCTCACAGTATTCACCTGAAGAACAGTATAATTGGCTTAATAAAAAAATTGTTTCCTTTCCCTTTAATGCAAAAGAAGTACACCTTGAACAAGAGTCTAATGCAGTTGCTCAAAAGCAACTCATTACAGAACCCCTAAGTAGCAAGAAAGCTTTGCTGACTCACTTACGCACATTGGGGACGATGCTTCATCCTCCACAAATGAAGATGGAGGAAGGAAATGGGATGAAATTATGGCATTGACGAGGAGCTCCAGCAGTGGCAGAAATTAAAGACAGAGGCTTCAATTCATTACAAGTGATTTCTGCCCTATATTCTCCCACATGGGTTTGTTACTGGGGCTGTAATTTGGATTTCATATCCAGCTATTTAGTAACATCTCAGAAGTAAAAACACTTCATCCTATGGAGAGGACGCCTAACCACACACAGCTGTAGGGGTGGCATGTCAGCTGTAATCCTGCAGGACATGGGATGTGAAAATGAAAATCTCTCACCTTGCTGCTGTGATCTGTCTCATCAGAAGACTCCACGTCCGGTCCCTCTCCCTCTTCTGGAGCTACATCAGCAGGGCTGCCCTGCTCGCTGCAGAGGCTGTGCCCTGCCACACAGAAGCAGAAGAAATCGTGGGTCACCACCATGCATGCTCATGGCTAGAAGCCTGTGGTGTGATGGTGGCACAAAGTGAAGCATGGGTGTGTATCTATATATTGATGATTCTCTGGCCACAGGGAGAAACTGAGGCATGCTGGGAGAACCCACAGATCAGGTCCAGACCTAACAGAAGCCTGTGGTGTGAACGGGTACAAAGTGAACCATGGGGTGTGTATATATTCTCTGGTAATGATCTTGGCTCCATAAATGGCAATTTTTATTGTCACTGCTATGGTGTTTCACATACATTTTTGTCCTTTATATGTTTGACAATATACATTAATTGTTATGGATTAAGTATTAGTTCCCTACAACTTTTACGTTGAAACTATGACCTCAAGGCCAAAGGAAGGGGAGGCGTATCTGGAGGTGGAGGCTGAGGAGGCAGTGAAATTCAGACAGACCAGGTCATGAGGGGTGGTATCTGTGTGGTGGAGAAAGATCCCTGGCATCAACCAGGGGCTCCCATACTCACACAGATACACGTGTATATACTGCTGTACACACATGTAACCATACCCATGCACACACATGTACATTCCTGCATACAATATCCCCACACCCACACACCACTCCCCCTTACACACACACACCCCCACCCACACGTACACAGGACGGGGGGAGACAACAATAACAATCACATCTGGATTCCTATTCAACAGACATGGAATAGGGCCTGAGAGCCCATATTTCTTAGTAGCTCTGAATGTTCTCAGTCAATACTTAGGCCCACTGTCTCCACCTGGAGTGGAAAGATCCTTACGCATCAACACCTTCCGAAGGAAAAGCTGAACATGCAGGGACTCCTAGCTGAGACCCACAACCCTGAACTCACACAAAAGGAAACAATTCTCTGGGTCAGGAAAACTTGGGGAGAGCATAGAAGAGAGAAAGGCAGGTCTCTTCTCTCAGACAATAATCACAGCGCTGCTTAAGGGTGTCAAGGGCTCAAGTTTACACAACGTGCTCGGTCCAAGAAATGATGGAGGAACTTCTTCTCGTAGTCACTGTTCTATTACTGAGAAGAGACATCATGACCAAGGCAACTGATAAAAGAAAGGCTCTTAAGTGGGACTTGCAGTTTTGGAGAGTTAGTACAAATCATCAAGGCAAGAAGGCATGGTGGCCATCCACCAACTGGGAACCAAACACTCAAATATATGAACCTATGGTGCCCACTTTCATTCAGTGCACCACACCACCTCAAAATCCACCTCTCTGGATTTTCTCAAGGGCAGGGGACAGATGTAACACCAACCCTTAGTAACATCATAAAATGTGCACGGGTGGAACCCATAACCAGAGCTATAAAACACAAGAGGGCTGGAGATGTATTTCAGTCTTGAAAGCTCTTACCTAGCATGCATTAGGCTGAGCACAGCCACAAGCAAGCAAATGAGCAGCCGAACACATCCCTGTGAGGGCAGAAGACACCAAGGAACAGCAGAAATCCAGTGATACCAAACGCCAAATAACTATGGCTGAAGTTATTTTAAAAGAAACAAGAAGGTGCTTTCAAAAAAAACCATACAAATTAATAGAATTTCTAAAACTAAGAGCTGTGGCCATGCAAATTAAACAGTTGATGGATAAGAATAAAAATCAAGGTAAAGAAAGAGGCTTGTTAAGCCCGTCTGAAAGTAGTGTCTTCCTCCAGCAAACAGACCCTCACATGCACTGCAATTTGCGCGGAAAGAGCACTCAAAAGTCTAGGGCTGGGACTGGTAATGGCTTGGTGGTTAGCAGCACTGGCTGCTCTTCCGGAGGAGTAAGGTCCCATCCCAGCACCCACGTGGCAGCTCAGAACCATCTGCAACCACAGTGCCAGGACACTGCACACATGTGAACAGATACACACTCAGGCAGAACACCCACAAACACAAAATAATCAATACAATAAAGCAAACAAGAAATAAAAAAGCCTGCGGATGTGGAACTCAGTAGTAAAGTCCTAGCAATAAGTGAGGTCCCAGATTCAGTTCCTGGGACTCTATAAGTAGATAGCAAAGAAACTATTCAAGAAAGAGACTGCAATAAGAACTTCTTAGAGCTGGGCATGGTGGCGCAAGCTTTTAATCCTAGCACTTGGGAGACAGGGCAGATGAACTCTTTAAGTTCAAGGCCAACACAGTCTACAAAGTAAGTCTAGGACAGCCAGGGCTACACAGAGAAATCCTGTCTGAAAAAAAAACAAAAAACAAACAAAAAAGAAGTTCTTAGAAACAGAAAACATGTACCTCACTAAAAAATTTCTCTAAAAGATATATTTTAGGGGGGAAAACAAGAACACATAACCTTAAAAGAATGGTATACAAACTGAAATAATAAAACACTGACACTCACAGGTAAGGCTTAAACTACAAAACAACCTCTCCCTTACCAAAAAGACATCTGGGTTTAAACAACTGCATGAAAGATACAATTAAAACAAAGCTGAGTGTAATTAAATCCAAAGGCACTGCACAGTGTTTTATTCTTCAAGAGAGAAGCAGAAAAGCTAACTTCGGTTTCTGCTAGGTTAAGAATCATGCCCAAACTGTAAGGACAGACAGTAAAGGAATAAGGACAGGTTATATAAGTTATAAGTGGAATTTGAGAATGCAGTTCAGGGGAGAGAAGGGAAAATAAGTGAGACAAATGAAATGCGATCATAGAAACAGGTCGGAATACACGGATCTTCTAAAAGAAGTTAAAGACTTAAATAGAGATAGTATAAAACAAAGCCCCGGCAGAACGGTATATGCAGGAAAGAGACCAGAACACACAGAGGAGAGTCAGACAAGGCGAGCACAACCAAGCACATAGAGCAATCTAAACAGGACTAAAGGCAATAGGCTCATCAGAACACACAAGCTACAAACACACTTAACCATTAAGCTTCATTAGTGACTGATATCCTGGCCCTAGTCCCAAAGATCAGCCATTTACAAAAGTGAGCCATCCACTAAAGGATGAAACTGCCTTAACTCAGAGAATCTGCATACCAGCAGACTACACTGCCATTAGCCTTCCTAAGACTAATTTTTTTTTTAATTTTTAAACGCCAATGACAGTAAGGGAGGAGAAAAAACAAACAATCTGAGGTACTTTCCCTGCCAGAGAGCAAATATAAGATAATGCAAGCTCTGAAGAGCCCCACCCCTGGATAAGTGTGACACTCAGCAGACACCAGTGCAGTCAGGAAAGGGAGGGAACATCTGGCAAATGCTGCCAGTGCCTTGGGTGGCCCACATGGGAAAAAAATATGATGGTGGCCCACTGGATATTAACTCACCCTGTTCACAGAAAACCAGCACCTGGTGGACACAAACTAAAAGGTAAACAATCTAAGTTTTAAGTCTCCCAGCAGAAAATATATTAGACAAATACAACTGACAAGAGAGAAGGAATAAGTGTACAACACAGGCCTGGAGCTCACAAAAGTCACCAGCTCATTCCCTCCCATTCTACCTGAAGCACAGCTCTGAGACTACTCCCTACACCAAAGATCTTGGCTGGCTTGAGGCTTGCTTCGAACACAGAAATAATCTAAGTGAGAATACACACATTTCCAGCCAGGCCCCCAAGTGGCTGCATAGTTCCTGTTCACACCCACCTTGCACAGAAATCCCAAACTCCAGTCTCAGAGGTGAGAGGCTTCATGGAGAGGAAGCCCCCACCGCCCAATTGCATGTGAGCAAGAACAGGGTCAATGGAGCAGCCTCAGACAAGCCATATGAGCAACTCCAGGCAAAGACAGTAGAGTCCCAACCCTGAGCTTGGCCCATGCTGCCATGCCACAGGGCTGAGGCTGAGTTGCAGTGAGGTGTTTTGTAACAATAACCACTAAATGGTCCCGGGTGGGCGCTAATGACCAAAGAAAACAGGAGCGAGCAAGTGCTAGTGGCCAACTTTAAGAATGCTGAGGGGAAAGTATAGGATGGGGATTAAAGGAGAGAGGGGACACTTTCTCCCCATATTCAGATCCTTCTCTGGATACCCTGGGCTTAGTGGGCTCATGCGCACACACACGCACACATGCACCACAACTTTCTACAGAAGTGGTGTCCTTACTACAGAAGGCACTCCTCCAAACAACAGAGGTTGACGGAATTATCCTCTTGTTTAGGGCATTGTCACCCTCAGTTTACCAGGAAATGGCACCCTCACAGGCAGCTCTGTTAACGGTGAGGAAAGAGCTGAAGACAGGGCTCGGAGGGGGCTTGAGGAAACTGCCAGAGCAAGAGATGGTTGTCCAGGATGGTTGTCCGGTTGTCCGTATCCCAGGCCTGAGCACATGGCCAGGCACAGAGGGGGCTCCCGCAGAAGAGTGAGTCGGGCAGAACAGGGTCAGGACAGAACCTGCTGGCCATCTCAAAGGCTACTACAAATAAACCCACAGTGGTAAACAGGTGAGAATACTTCTTTAGCTTTTAAATTACTTCCATATCATGATCATGTTTTTTTATGGCTTAAAAACCTTTGCAAGTCATTGGTCCCCCAACCCCAACTCCTAAGACCAGCACAATGCAAACCCATCCATGAAAGTTTGCCTTACAATTTACATTTCATTTATTTAGATCATACCACATTCATTCATGCTGTCAAGGCCTTGTGGGAATTAAATATAAAGAAAAAAAAATCCTTGACTGATAAGACATATAAGCAATGTGTTCAGGCTAAGCAAATTCCCTAGTTCAAACATTTCCAAAGAGGGGAAATGACTTCTACTAAAATTCATTTTACATTATGTATGTGTGTGTATGCATGTATGGGGGGAGGGCAAGCCACGTGGGTCCTAGGAATCAAACTCATGTTGTCAGGCTTGGTGGCAACTCCTTTAAGCACTGATCTCACCAGCCCTTAGGAAATGAACTTTTTTTTTTCTTTTTTGAGACAGAGTTTCTCTGCATATCCTTGACTGTCCTGGACTCACTTTGAAGACCAGACTAGCCTTGAACTCAGAGATCCACCTGACTTTGCCTCCTGAGTGCTAGGATTAAAGGCTTCCACCACCACGACCCGCAATTGCAGACAGCTGTGAACTGCCACGTGGATGCTGGGATTTGAACCTGGGTCCTTCAGAAGAACAACAACCAGTGCTCTTAACCGCTGAGCCATCTCTCCAGCCCCAGGAAATTAACTTTTAAAAGTTATTACTAATACTAGAATTTAAATGAGGAGAACATGTGATTGATGGACAGGTGGAAGTGCAAGAAAAAAACTGTACAATCCCAACACCATTCGTCTGGGATCCGGACTGTCGGGCTGTACTTCTGTTTTCTTTTTCAGTCATGTCACAGCTATGTGACTAAAAGAAACTCCACATTCACCCCATATTACACAGCATCAGCATAAGCAGCTAACAAAACTAGAAAACAAAACTATTATAGAACAAAACTGCAGTAAAACGGAGAGAGCTAAGTACACACTGTGAGTGGGCCTGGGTGGGACACGCATGTAACGCCATGCATGTAACATGTAATGCCAGCACTCAGAAGGCCCAGGAAGGAGGATGTCAAAGTTTGAAGCTAACCTGGGGTATGTAGTAAGTTGGAGGCCACCTTGGGGTAGAGCAAGACCCTGTATCAAAAAGAAATAAATTTAGGGTAGAGAGCTAGCTCAGCAGGTAAAGGCAGCTGGCCATCAAGCCTACAGATCTGAGCTCAGTCTGAGGATATACATGGTAAAAGGGGAGAACTGACTCCTCCACATTGTCCACTGACTTTCACATGTGTGCCATGATAAATACATACAATGTGCACATACGCACACACACATATACGAGTACATAAAATAAAAAATGTAATAAAAAATACTATGGAAAAAGTCATATAAATGCCCTAGATTTTGGGCATAATTGATATTGTCAGCTTATTGAGAAAGTAAAATATAAAGTACATTAATGATTTCTAAAAATATTTTTATTTCTATTTTATTTTATGTATACCAGTGACTTGCCTGTATGTAGGTATGTATGCATGTATGCATGTATGTATGTATGTATGTATGTATGTATGTATGTATGTATGTGCATCCCTGGTGCCCACAGAGGCTAGAAGAGGGTATCAGATCTCCTAGAACTGAAGTTACAGATAGTTACGAGCCACATGTAACCACATGTGAGTGCTGGGAATCAAACCTGGGTCTTCTACAAGAGCAATAAGTGTTCTTAACTGCTGAGCCTCCAGCTCCTACACTAATGACTTTAAAAAAAAAAAAACATAAAAATGAAAAGCGCCCAGTCTGCAAAGTCACACACCCACTATTCACACACTCAATCTGACAGAAGTCATCAATCAAATATGGACACAAATCAAGACAAGGCATTTGGATCCTCCACACCCAAGCAGGACCCAGAGACACAGGCCATGTGCTAAGTGACAGAAAGCAACACACGCCAACAGTTTACAAGGCACACATGGCTGCTGCGAACTTTGTCGAGTAACAAACATGGACCACGTGTGGCTGAGTGTCTGTGAAGCTTCAGGGAATCTATAAGACTGGACCAGATTTGTTTTCAGGAAGACAAAGCTGTGCACTTGCTCTTTCATGCCACCCCTCCTGTTGCCTGAATGCAGAGCCTCAGGAACATCGAAACAGACCCTTCCATTTCTGTAGTACACAGAAAGGACTCACTGGGAGGAAGACTGGGTGCTTCCCATGCCTGCTGCAAACACTTCCTCCTATGACCCAAGGTGCCTTAGTCTTGCATGGCAGACACAGGGCTTTCCCTGTGAGCCTGATGCCGGGAATCTACTTCCTGCAGGAAGTCCATCTGCACTCACTGTGGCCCACAGCTTCCTCTTGGCAGCAGACAGATGTGCAGAGGCCTAGCAAAGGGCCTCAAGCTCTCCAATCTGGGCCTGGTCTGAACTGTCTGTAAGGTGTCGCTGGCCTGCTGTCAGTCACCCAGGCTCAGCTTTCTCTGGCTCACAATGGAAGAATATGCATTTTTCAAAGAAGCAGCAAGCAGCAAGAACCCTGCTAGAAAGCCCAGCGTCTTTACTACAGATGCCTAGGCTCCTCAGTGAGATGAAGCAAGGCACTTGGGAAGTTCAATTACCCAAGCAGAAGTCTAGGGACGATGTTTCAGAGAGGCACTGCCACCGAAATCAAGGACTTAAGAGAGACAAATGTGTGTGCCTGCATGTGTGTGTGTGTGCATGTGTGTGTGCGTGCGTGTGCGTGTGATTAACAGGGTCTTGCTATGTCATCTTGGCTGGTCTAGTACTTGCTGCATTACTTAAGATCACCTCTCACTATCAGTAATCCTGCCTGTCACCCAAGCGCTGGAATGACAGGGTTGTATACCTGGCCCTAAACAACATTTAAACGTTCTGAGAAGATACCCCAGATGCCACTTACTGATAAATTCTTACAATTTGCATTAAAGTTGGGCTTTTTTTTTTTTTGCATAATTGCTATTGGAAGTATCTTTGTTTCGTTGGTAAATTTAATGATCTAAACTCTATGCCGCAATAATTTCAGTCATTTTTGAGAAAGAACCCAACACCCAAAGTAAGTTTTTCTCTCTTCCCTTAGTACAAATGGCAGAAAAGGGACATGCTAGACATATTAGGCATATTAAGACACGATAGACACATTTTTTACGAAGCTTCTAAAAAATGTAGGATCTGTATCTGCCTTCCTACACTGATGTCCCCTGAGATGAATAACTAAATGAAGTAGATGTGTCCCTTCTAATAAACTCACCAGTGGTACTCACCTACTGGGGATTTGTCACAGGGGTTGGGGGGGGGGCATTTTGTTTGGGTTTGGGCAGATACTGCTATCTTAGTCCAGCTTGTTAAGGATGTAAGTTCCATGTTCAAAACAAATCTTTAAGAACTTAATAGGGGCTCCTTGGAAGCTCCATACAAACATCCTTTCCAAGTTCTTACAGCAGGTTCCCCTTCTCAGCAAGGGTTCTCCTAGAGTAACAGACACTGAGGGAACTTCCCTTTTGTCATCCTGGCTACTTTCCTGGTATGTTCCCAAACACACAAACAAATGTTTAGGAAACAAGGATGAAAATAAGACCAGTTAGCTGGGCATGATGGCTCACTCCTTTAATCCCACCACTTGGGAGCCAGAGGCAGGTGTATCTTTGTGAGTTCGAGGCCAGCCTAGTCTACAAAGTCAGTCCAGGACAGTCAGGGCTCTGTTATTCAGAAGAGAGAGAGAAAGAGAGAGAGAGAGAGAGAGAGAGAGAGAGAGAGAGAGAGAGAGAGA
>CAJQZJ010000638.1:1416193-1431994 GCA_907164525.1 Lophiomys imhausi | reverse complement strand
AGAGAGAGAGAGAGAGAGAGAGAGAGAGAGAGAGAGAGAGAGAGAGACAGAGACAGAGACAGAGACAGCAGTCAGAACTTGTGGGCTGCAAATGGCCACAAACTAGAACTGGATCTTAGAATGTGCAGGAGGCTGTCCTTGCCCAGCCTTGGCTTTGAAGGCAATGTGGTTTCCCTTTTCCATCAAGGAGTAAAAAGAAAATGCGCTTCATGGTCACTGAACAGATTTCCAACATAAAAATCTCAATGAAGTAGACCCTGGATGGTACCAATAAGGCCTGCATGTCACCAGAACACTGTCGTCACCATTCTCCCAGGACACAAAAACAATTCTACAGACAGGGAGAGTCGGTGCCCTAAGTGGGGAGTCTCACTCAATGGGTCTACACCGTAGTCTGAAGCAACCACCAAAATAAACATACAACAAGAACTGTGAAAAGGGGTCCAGGGACCTTAGCATTCAGTGCTGCAGAGTTCTTTCTCTCCAGCTGGAAACTGTAAGCACACTTATATTCATGAACCTGAGTGTTAGACAAGCCACCTGTTGCAGGCAGAAGGAGAAGAGTGAGCGGGGAGGAGCAACCTGTTGTTATCGGTCAGACAATCGCCATGTCCCGAGACAGACACTGGCTTAGCATGTAAACTGTGTCTTATATTCTTACAGTTGATCTACACATTTTATTGTCTCATTTAACCATCAACATGGGCATGGAGGTTCAAAGACGCCAGTGTGCTCTTGTCTCCATTTTGTAATGAGGACTCAGAGCACAGAGTGGTAAATCAGGACCCACAGGACCATGGGCTAAGATCAAAATGAACACAGCCCCATAGTACCTGGTTCAGGGCCTATTTTTAACCACCAGTCTATGATATTTCAACTTACAAGTTTCAAGCTTCTATATGAGAAAGAGGTTCAAAAATAACCAAAGCTTGAAAAAGAAACACAGCCCTCAACCAGGGCTCTCAGGGGAAGGTCTGGTCAAGTCTGCATGCTGAGCAGACAGTACCAAGGCTCACGTGGGCCTCCAAGTTCCTGAGATGTTCACACTCCCAACCTGGGTCTCTTCCCAGGTCACTAAATACTCAGTATGACTCCCTTAAAGACACCTCAGCACCAAATCCCAAACTTGTCACTCCGATTGACTCTTATTTTTAGTTACTTCTAAATTTAGATTGGCTGGAGCCCATCCTACCCATTGTCCAACTGCTCTGCGCTAACTGCGGCCATCTGCTGTGTATCTTATCTCTGCCTTGCTATGCGGCAGGCTGGCTGGCTGGCTATCTCATCCTGTTTCCTTATTTTCCCCCTTTCATCTTCTGCTGTTAAATGAGGAACAGGAAGTGGAAGCACCCAGAAGGCAAAGACCCAGGTGGGGCGGATGATCTCAGGGGCACAGCCATTTGGTTAGGAAAGAATGAGCCTCCCACAGAAGACTCCAAAGTTGCAATCTTGCTGGTTTGGACAAGGGTGCAACCGAGCAGTGAGTTTGCAAGTGGATTTCTAAGCAGGGGGTCAACTAGGGATACATAGTGATTCTAGGCTAATCTGGACTATATAGTTTAGACCTCATTTCAAAGACAATCACTTAAAAACACTCATGGAAATAATTTGCACATATACAAAGGGTCATTTCAGTAAGAGACAATGACAGTAAATAAGGAGGCAATGTGTGAGCAAGAGTCTGTTTTACACAGGGACATACAACTTTATTCCCAAGCAGCCAACGTGGCAGACCTGGACTCCCACCACAACCACTCAGTCTGCCACTGCAACAGAGAAAGAACCAAAAACAAGGCACAAGGTGTGCAAGGATGGATTCAAGTCACTCAAAATCAGGTGGAGTGGTCTGGTTTCTGTGGATTAAAATATGCTAAATTTGTATCCATAAATGACAGAAGTGACACTGACAGACAATCCAAACACACATTTGTCTCGTGTATCTGCTCACCAAATCCTTAAACAACCTAATGGTACCTCACGTGGTTCATTTGGACCCAGAACAGAAGCCATGGGTTGGTTTGCAGGATCACAAGTGCCACCTTGTGGCCTTCTGAGAAAATAGCCTCCATGGTCTTGATCCTCCTTTCCCTTGGTGATCCCAGAACTCAACTGTAACTAAGTGCAATCAGTTTTCTGAAGCTTCGATTTATCAAATTCTTCCAAGAGCCACTAAACAAAATCATGAATTACCAAAGGGTTTCTTGCTTAAGCAGCCAGGCTGCAGAATGCAATTTGACAATGGCAAGGAACAATACAGAAGCACCTGCAGTCACGGAAACCTGCTGCCACCAACCTCCAACCCGCAACCATGACCTCCAACCCGCACGCATGAGCCCACTCACACTGCCCCAAGCTTTTTTCTCCCCCCACCCAAAAACACAATATGAAGAGAAAATAATCCTGAATCTAAAGCTAGTAAGTCAGCCCAAAGCCTCCCACAAGGCACACAGTTCCTTTGTTCATTCATTCACTCTCATGTTCAGTAGGAATGAGTCACCTGTGTAGGAAGCTGGGTCCAAAGAGCTGGAAGGCAAAAATGATGAGAATACACCCATTCCCAGGAAACAAGCACACAACCCAAGAGAGAGAAAGACACAGCCAAGTAAGGAAAGCATCCCATGAGCCAGGGATGGAGGTGTCCTCCTCTAATCCCAGCACTAGGAAAGTTGAGGCAGGGAAATCTAGGGTTCAAGGTCAACCTAGGGTATTTGGAGAGTTCCAAGCCAATCTGGGCTACAAAGTGAGAGTCTGTCAGAATAAAACTTAAAAACCAATCAAGCAAACCAAATAGCATACTATGGCTGGAGCCCACAGAAACAAATTTGCAGGTCACAAAACTGGGGGTAGGTGGTAGGCACTGACTCTGTGGGGGTCCAAGGAAGGTTTCCCAGGCAGGGGTACCCAAGCTGCTTCTATCAGAATGAGCCATGGATGCCAGAGAGAGCAGGACAGGAAGTAGGGAAGGGTACAAAATGGGGCAGGGTAGAGCAGGGTTTCCACTGACTGTTTCCAATTCCTGTTCACATGAGTCAAGCCAAGAAAACAAGCATGCTGGACACGTTTCCTCACACAAAGCATCCAATGTAGGGCTGGGCAGACTCTGAGAATGGAGACAGAGAAGGCTAGAGTAGGATTCAGCATCCCAGGATCTTATGTGATCCCATCTCTGTCTACAACCACGAAATGGTGGCCTCCCACCACTCACCTCTCTGCAAGATGACAATGACCAAAAGAAACATAGTTTTCTGAGTGTGACCAGCAGATTTGTTGCAAAACAGACATTCCATGATTAAACCACTTTTCCTTCCCCTTTGAAATGTCAACAGGAAGCATAACTCATAGACACCTTCTCATGCCTGCAGGAGCAAGGCCTGAGGTGTGTGGAGGGTGGCACACTTCCCCAGGCAGGGCTGTATCTTGCAGCCCTGGGCACAGCATACCTGGGTTGCTGGTGAGGAAGGCGAGGGGGCTCTCGCCAAGGTCCACAGGGCCGTCCACTCGGTGGGGTGGGTTCTCCAGCAGCTCCACTCCTCTCTCCAGCTCAGGGCAGGTCCTCACCAGGAGGCCCAGCGAGGGCTGTGAGAGGAAATCTTTGAGCACAGACGAGTTCAGGGCGCCAGCAGCCCGATTATTGATCTCAAGAATCTCATCCCCCGCCTTCAGGCCTGCCAACGCAAGATGGAAAAGTTCTAATGTCACATAAATCAGAGCAGACCTACTTACAAGTTCTGCCAGAAAATGCATGCCTGCTCTCCCACAATGAGTCTCAGCCCTGGGGCTGCTGTGAGCAGGATGCAGTGCTCGCACAGGTTTAAGACACAGGTTACAGCTGTGGTTCCCGACCTTCCCAATGCTGTGACCCTATAATACACTTCCTCATGTGGTGACCCCAAACCATAAAATCATTTTCATTGCTACTTCATAACTGCGATGTCTGCTGTTACGAATCGTGATGCAATTATCTGATATACAGGATATCTGATATGTGACCCCCGCCCCCAGAGGGGTCGCTACCCACATGCCAAGAACCACTGCTCTCAGACTTTCTATTCTGACCCTAGTGGAGCACCTAAATAAACTCATTACTTTTTCAATGTGTTTTAAGCATCTGCTAATTTTCTTTTTTCAGATGCCAATTCTGGTTAACTCCCTAAGATGCTGGTCTCTGGGAATGCTGGCAACAGTGTTTTCTACACACTTGTGTCCATAGATCATTTCTTTTCTTTTTTTTTCCTTTTTTTGGTTTTTCGAGACAGGGTTTCTCTGTATAACAGCTCTGGCTGTCCTGGACTCACTTTGTAGACCAGGATGGCCTCGAACTCAGAGATCTGCCTGCCTCTGCCTCCCAAGTGCTGGGATTAAAGGCGTGCGCCACCACCACCGACTATAGATCATTTCTATGAAACTAAAATGGAGGAAGTTTCTTCTATCACTGTAAGCGAGGTTGCCCATCCCCCAAATTCCTATAGAGATGACCATTTATAGAACCAAACACAGTTGTTACAACTCCCCTTGCCTTTAGATGGCACCAGGGACAGGCGAAGAATGCCTTTCATTTCATTTCGGTAGGGTCCCCACAGGCTCCTGCAACCTTCACAGGGCACACGTGGGGAAGTTGTTCTAGTGCTTGGAACCCAAAGGGACAATCAAGAACAAGTCTAACCTGAGAGAACAAGAAGCTGTGACTACCATATGGGCAGTTCAAACCATTATTATAGCCATTCCAATTTCCTGAGAAGAAGGTGGCTGGGGGACATACTGCCAAGGAAAGGGAGTTTCCTTCAGAAGGGAAGTGCATGAAGGGATGAGGCAGAGAGGAACTGAGAAGTCACCCCACCCAAGGCAGCCATGGACCCCAGCTCTAAGTCCATAGAAGGATCATTCTAGAGAGTTCTCACTTCCTAGATTTGGAGCTCACCCTGGCTAACTTCACTCAGATTTCCAAAACTTATAAAACCTATTACTGAGCACAAAATACACACACACAAAACCTGAGTGGAGGAGGGAATGGAAATGAAATGTAAATGTTACTGTGTCAAAGGTAAAATTCTGTTGAGTAAATAATTCATTGTTTTTAAGAGTTATTTGTGAGCCGGGCGGTGGTGGCGCACGCCTTTAATCCCAGCACTTGGGAGGCAGAGGCAGGCGGATCACTGTGAGTTCGAGGCCAGCCTGGTCTACAAAGTGAGTCCAGGACAGCCAAGGATACACAGAGAAACCCTGTCTCGAAAAACCAAAAAAAAAAAAAGAGTTATTTGTGTGTATGTGTGTTCTGTCCTTGTGTCCATTTGCACGCCAGAAGAGAGCATCAGATCCATGGGACTTCAGTTAGAGAGGTTGTGAGCTGCCCTGTGGGTGCTGGGAATTAAACTCAGGACCTCTGGAAGAACAACCAGTGATTTGAACCACTGAGCCATCTCTCTAACCTTAAACAATTCATTTTTAGGTAAAAATCTGGAGCCATATAATATTTAAACAGAAAAAACAAAAATTTCAATATATGAAAAGCAGAGGTACTGGTGTTTGTTTTTGGTGGGTGCATGTTTGTGTCCTAGAACTCACTATGTAGCCCAGTCTGACTTCGAACTCACAGCAACCCTGCTTTTGCGTTTCAGAGGCTGAGACAATAGGTATGAGCTGTTACAGGCTTTGGCCTTTTCTTTAAACGACTCAAATGCCAATACTGTAGATATTACTGAATATTACATATTTGGATAAAAAGGTTTGAAGCCAGGAAGGCATCTATGAAGTTTCTCAGAAGAAGGGTCCAGGTCCATGTGCTAGCAGAGTAAAGTAATGGTGGGCTGAAAGCTGAGCCCTGAATGCCACGTCCCTGACCCAGAACCTGCAAGTGCCCACACAGAGGGTCTTCATTGTTGTACCACAAGATGTTGCATTGTCTGGTGGGCCCTATGTCCACTAAGATGTCTTCACTGGGTCCACAGGAGACAGACTTACAAAGAAGAGCAGGGACCAAGTGAAGATGGACGAAGAGCCTGTAGTGTTGCAGCCACAAGCTCACAAACCTGTGGAGCCATTAGAGACTGGATGAGACCATAGAGGATTCTCTCCAAAAGGTTCATGGGGAATGTGACCAGGGAAACCTCCACTGGCTTCTCTGGAATTACAGAACAGCAATTTCTGCTGCTGTGAGCCACCCAGCTTCTAGTACTTTGTTATGGTGTCAACAGAAAGACAAGGTGGGGTGAGTTATTCTCAGAATGAGCAATACGAGGAGCGGAGGCGGTTAGCAGTGCTGTGCTGTGAAGCATGTCACTGTGTCTTTCTGTCACAGCTTTGGCATGGACAGGCTCTGTGACCGTTGACCATCACTGAGTCAACCCCAGCCCCAGTTTCATATGCAAGAGAGGAATGGGATGACGACAGGAAATGAAGCTATTCATGTCATCACTGAAGATATTCAGCAGACAATGGCTCTCCATGTTGCTATCCATCTCCAACTGGCCCTGGAAAAAAGAACTGACCATGAAAAATATATCTGTGAAGTATCTGAACTATTTGGAGCAAGATGACATATGTCTTTCTCAACAAGGCTATGTCCTGTGTGTCCAATAAATGATGACAGTAGGTGGATCTTAGGGGATCTCAAAGGAAGAAGAATGATAGCCCAAAACAAACAAGGCCATGATGAGTGGCAGTGAAGGGTCAAAGAACACACTAAGGCTCAGAAAGTCAGTTCTGCAACAGCATCCAACATAAGATCCAACCAAGAGCAACCTGTGTGTGCAGAGCATCACGGTGAGAGCGGGAACAAGGGACCCAAATCCAGAATTGAACAGCCAAAGGCCCAACGTGGTGGACAGAAAGAAATGAAGGTGACAAACGAATATATTAATGCAAACAGGATGTTCAGGTCTACTTAGGCAGCATTCCACTGGCCTCTCTTCTCGACAACATATTCTGGTCATTTTAACAGCATTGCAGGCACCTCAGCTGTGTTCAAACCGCCGCTCACAGTCCTACTCTACTTGCTAATGAGTAGTCAAACAACTTGGACCACTGAATGTGGGGAAATATCTCACAGATTACAGGTATCAAAGGCCAGCAGCACAACAGAATCAGCTAAACTGGAAGAGTAGATGGAATCCGGGGGAGGGGAATATTTGGTGCCCAAATGCACAAACAGGTTGTGTGGCCTGCAGTGAGCCCTGAAGAGTATGTGGTGGGATGTATGTTTTCATTAGTTGCTAGATCTAACACCCTGAGTGCCTCCTCCTCCTCCTAACCCTGCCTGCCCTGTAGAGACATTTGCTTTCCTCAAGCATCAGGGTTCTCAGATTCGCAGAACTAAAACAGGATGTGACTAAAGCCAGAAGATCCCCCACCCCCAGGCCTCACCAACAGCACACTCATCCTGCTGAAACCGATAAAGATCAGTCACTAGGTCTGGAGGCCAATGAGCCCTGTCTCTGCTCTTAGCTGAGCGCAGCTCAGTGCCTCTGCAAACTCTAGCCTCCAGAATGCCTGTAGTCTAGATAACACAAAAGGAGTGCAAAGGAGATTCTCCCCCATGACAGCCAGCACACAAATGACTCTGACTGCTCTTCCCTCACATCCCACCTTCACCCCATCTGTGCACAGACAGAATGAAGATGCTGATCCTCAGATGGTTACAGCACACAGAGAAATGAGCCACACGGGGAACTCACAAGCTTTGAAACTCCCAGGACCATGCTCAGCTACTGCAGAGATGGAAGCAGAAAAAAACCAGCAAAAAACCCTTTTTCCCCCCAGTACTCCCTTCAGAGTTCTTAACAGAAGAGACGTGGGTAACCATGTCTAAGTAGAGCCAACACAGATGTGCTGGGCACCTGTATTATTTTCCCATTGCCTCAATGAAACTAAAATTTCCATACGAAGAACAAAAGTAAAGGTAGATTCTAAGTCTTACTGACACACTTCATATTTGTATAAGTATAATGAGCTGAACTGTTTCCTCCCCCCCAAAACATAACAAACCCAAAAACAATCATGTCTGCCTACAACATGGAGAAGCAACCTTCTTTGGAAAGAGGTTCAGGAACACATCATGGAGATAATTAAAATAATTGCTAGAACTATATAATATTACAGACATAATTAAGACAAAATAAACCCTTACTTGAGGTGAAACACATAGAAACGTAGAGGGAGTGTTAAAGCAAGTGACTTTTGTTCTTAGAAGACTACCAGAAAGACCAAGTCACAGAGAATGGCCATATTGAACACAAAATGGGGCCAAAATGGGGACATTAGCTACAAACCAAGGATGACTGGGAGTGGCTGGTAGCCACCAAACCTAAGAAGAGACATGTGCCAGATTCTGAGGCTCCTAAAGGAATCGATCCTCTCAACACCTAGACTCCAGACTTCTAGCTCTTGAACTGTGAGGGGGGAAATTCTGTGCCTTTGAGCTACAGTTTATTCTGTGACAGTGTCCTAAAGCTAAAAGAATGGACAAGTTCCATCTTCTTGTGGTACCCTGAGCAGATGGATTCCAGGATGGCCCTTGACAACATCCACAGATATAATGGAGTCATATTTGCATACACTCATATTTAAATACCTGTAAATGACCTATAATACCTAAAGCAACATAAATGCTAAGAAAATGGTAACTACATCATATGACTTGGGGAATGATGACAAGGACAAAAGTGAGTAAATGTTCAGTAATCGCATAACTTAATACCCCCCCCAAAAGATTTTCAATGTGTAGTTTTCAATCCACAGATGCACAGCCTATGGCTCTACAGGGTCCAGTCTACTGGAGAAAAGGGCTCAAAGGTAGCCGAAATGCAGGCTAAACTCCTAGAGGCCCAAAAAAAAAAAAAAAACAGGCCAGACACAGCAGGGGAGAGTTGACAGCAGAGATAGGAAGCTGCATCAAAAGTCAACTTCTGCAGCCTCTCCAGGAAGTGACAAGTGGAACAGCCACTGCTGAGGGTGCTTGCTGCAGGCTCAGGCAATGCCTCTGACCAGTAAGGACCAAAGCTCTGCTTCCTCTAAGCTCCAGAGCTCCCCAGAAGATAAAGAACAACCACTTTAATTAGAAGGGAACTTTGCACTAGTCCCTTGAATACAGGCTGAGTGTCACATCAAAATCTAGAAGTGTGACATTTTTTGCACACCGATATTCATGGAGTAAACCCATTCTTGGAATTGTTTTGAAGGAGACAAATTCTTTTTTTTTTTCAACATTTATTTACTTCAAGTTACATCTTAATCACAGTCCTACTCTCCTGCCCTTTTCCCCCTCACCTTCCTATCTGCTTTTTTTTTAATTTAAGGTGTATCTTTTCCCCCCAACAATCTTCCCTTTTAGTCCTATAAAAGCTCCTTTTCTTATAACAATAAATACAATACAAAACAATAAGAACAATTAGGCCACAGTTATGAAAATTATAAGTTATAACACCCATTCCCAATGTCCAGTCCATACATTTTTGGCAACTGATAAGAATATTCTGCCGGGTGGTGGTGGCGCACGCCTTTAATCCCAGCACTTGGGAGGCAGAGGCAGGCGGATCTTTGCGAGTTCAAGGCCAGCCTGGTCTACAAAGCGATTCCAGGACAGCCAGAGCTGTTAAACAGAGAAACCCTGTCTCGAAAAACCAAAAAAAAAAAAAAGAATATTCTATTATCTATCTCAATGAGTTTAAAGTTCTATTCCTAACTCAGTTTCCATCCTAACTTGCATTACCAACTTAAAAACATCTTCTTAGACCTAGAACATCCTTTTAATTCCTAAACAACTTAAAACTTAACGGTGAGACTATAACTATCTAGTCTTCAAGCACATCAGAGACTTGAAAAGGATAAATATATCTGAATAAAAAGGAAGTGCAGCCGGGCGGTGGTGGCGCACGCCTTTAATCCCAGCACTTGGGAGGCAGAGGCAGGCGGATCTTTGTGAGTTCGAGGCCAGCCTGGTCTACAAAGCGAGTCCAGGACAGCCAGAGATATTCAGAGAAACCCTGTCTCGAAAAACCAAAAAAAAAAAAAAGGAAGTGCAGAGCCAGCAGCTTCCAAAACTAAGAAATGACAGACAACTGGCTCCCTGGACAGTCCCTAATTTCTGGAACATCTATCTTCAGCCTTTGGCCCAGTATCTCTGACAGACATTAACTGTAAAGCAGGAATTAGGAAAGAATTGCCTACCCTGTCTTAACAGAACTAGGCTATCGACTTACCTGCTTCCATGTTTTTGTCCTTTTCAGGCAAAATCTTTATACACGAACCTTCTTAAAATGCCTTTCTCATTTACCAAACAGAAAAACTCAATAGGGAAACAAACTATGAGACAGACAAGGGCGGAGTAGGGGGTCGGGAATGGAGGATTGCAAGTCTGTAGATCCGAATACTGGGGAGGCTGATGTAGGAAGATCATGAGTTCAAGAGCAGTCTGAGCCACATCATAAGTTCCAAGCCAGCCTTAGCTAGGCCCTGTCTCAAAACTAAAAAGCAACACAAAATGGTAAAAATAGACCCAGTCAAGGCATCCATCTTACCTTTCTTGGAAGCTAACCCGGTTTCCTTGACACTGTTCACATAGAGCCTTCGGACACCATCTTCGTCCACAGAGGAAAGCAAAAACCCTACAGAACAAAAGACAGAATGCAGGGCTCACAGCTCCCAATGTTTAACCAACAACAGGCAGTTCCTGATGTGAACACATAGGTATGTCTACGTTTTGGGTTATACTTTGAATTTTTTTTTCCCTGTTGTTCAGATTGTTTTATACAGAAGGGGGGGGGGATGTATTTTTACATCATTCTAAAAGTAACTACTTAAAAAAATAAGTATCACTAGGTCCATTAATCTTCATACCTCACACTCACCCGTCAATGCAAACAAAAGGATATTATTTCATTTCACCTGTTTCCTGGTAAAGGGCATTGATTTGCCTTTTCCCTCCTCTTCTTTACATAGCACAAAACAGACAGGTCAGCTTATCTCATCAGGGCCCCTCACCTATGTTTTTCTCTTCCAGACTACATCTCAGACACTCGGTCCTTGGGTATGAGATATGTGTCCACCCAGATGTACTGATAAATGAACATTGCTTTAATTTATTACCACATTCTGAAAACTCACTTTGCAGATACCATTATATGCTGGAATTTGGTTAACTGATTTCATATTTTGCTAGTGATCATCAGAATATTAACTACTTAACCAGTGCTGAGAGGAGAGGACAAGGTTGGTTAAAAAAAAAGGGCAATAAAAAAAAAAGCCTATTGTAGGAGTGAATGCCAGAGAGCCATGGAGATCTTTCATGCAACATCAAAAGAATGTTAAGTTTTCTGTTTAGTTCATGGCACAAGGAAATAGGTAACCCCATGTGGGCGAAAAAGGCCATCTGCCATTGTTAATTCTCCAAGTCCTGTAACTCTCTCACACAAGGTACAGAACTTTTTATCTTCATTATATTACCAGTTTGAATTCCACTTGGGGGGGGGGGAGGCCCTAGCCTGTTTAGTTGGAAGACAAAACCAAGATAGAGGCCACTCTGGAGCCACACTTGACAGGGGTCATTCAGGAATTTCCTTCTGTTCCTGGTGATGAATGATCAATAATCAAGGAGTGAGTAAGCCCTACAATTAACTATGAAATTCTGCACCAGGTTCTTGGGTAAAAAATATAGACAAACAGACATGAGAGACACACTGGAGTTCTCAATTGTGGGTAATCTCTACTTGTGAGCAGAACAAATAAAAGGACGGTTGGTCCAACTTCCTTTCCAAAGACCATGCAAGGATGGCAAAACTTTACAAACACACAGCATCCTGGAGGACAAATGTTTAGGGGCCCAGCTGAGAGGATAGCCTATACCCTGTAGCACAGGCACTCCAGTGAGGGTAGAAACCATCTCCTACGTCACCAAGTGTGAAGGGAAATACTACTTTTAGTTGAATGCAGAACACAATGCTCTTCCAGCCAATCAACAAAGGCCTTAAGTAGGATAGGAACACTCTAATCTCAGTAAACTGTAACAAAGGCCAAAACGATTGCCAACAGGGACAGGAGATCATTCAATATCAAACTATGGTATCCAGCAATTAGGAGGCCACCATTGTGAAAACAGGAAGGCGTTATGAGCCTAGTGATCTAGAAAAGGAAGTAATTAAGACTAAGTGAAGAAACTAGAGCACTAGCTGATTTGATGAACTGCCAGGAAATCCCTCATGCTGACATCCATGGCCAATGGGAATATACAGCACAACACACAACACAGAATTCAAAACTAGGTGCAGGATAAAATAACTGTTGAAGTACAGACATCCGCACCATAAGGAGGACACACAGCTAAAATATAACAGTAGGAGAAGTACTCTGAGACACAGTGTTGACATGTGCGCACTTTCACTCAGAGACGGCCAAGGACCAGGCTCAGTGTGAGCATCATGCAATCCAAGCTAATTCTACAAAAAAAAAAAACAAAACAAAAAAAAAAAAAACTCTGAGCACCACCTAAGAGGTGACACACAGTGAGAAATTCCCAAGTGTTTACTCTTTTTGTTTTATTTTGTTGTTTGTTTTTTGAGTCAGGGTTTCTCTGTGTAGCCCTGGCTGTCCTAGAACTCACTGCGTAGACCAGGCTGGCCTTGAACTCAAGAGATCCACTTGCCTTTGCCTTCTGAATGCTGGGATTAAAAGTGTGTGCCACCACTGCCCAGCCCATGTGTTTACTCTTTAAAAATTTATTCAGTCAGTTGAGTTATTAGTTCATCTTTTCCATCCTAAAATAGAAAGCAGCATCCTAGAATAGAAATCCTGTGGTACTGTTGAGATGCTCTGTGTTGGTGTGTGTTAGCAGCTTGCATACGGTGGGCTCATATGTAAAGGAAAGCTACACTTAGGCTGATTTTAGGGCTGGACGGGGACTGGTTGGGTCTGAACTGAGAGGCCACAGGAGTTTCTGGGTCACAGGCCATCAGATCATCCAGTACTGTCACTTTAGCAAGAGCTAGAGTCACTACAGAGGCAAGCTGCTGGGAAGGACTAGGTTATCTAAGGTAGGAAGGGCCACAGTAACAGCAGCATCCTCTGGGCTCAGGTTAAGGACCACACGAAAAGAGGAAGCTGAGTGTGAGCATTTGTTGCTTTCTCTTCCTTACTGAGAATACAACTCGACCAGCTTCCTCAACTCCTGCAGCCAGGACTTCCCCACCAGGATGGACCATACCCTCTGATTGCGAGCTGAAATAAACCCCTTCTCCACTGGGTTGCTTTTGTTAGAGTATCTCCTAACAGCAACCAGAAAAGTAACTTCGACAAGGACTCTTCTTCCTTCCCAACCAATATGTGGCTGCCAACAGAAGCCCAAACACTGAGAAGAAAAGACCATGCAGCAGGGTTTTCCAGAGTGAAGCTCAGGAACCAGTGCCAAGTGGTTTGGTCCTGAGAACCTCTTCCATCAGCATGGTATGGCCTCAATCTTTAAGCAATGGACTGTGAACTATATGAAAGTACTGGTGGCCACAAAACTCAAACCAAATCAAACCAAAGCACTTTCTCTATGTCAGTCTGAGCTGCTCAAGTTTATAAAGTACAACGCACACCTACTGGTTTACCTTCTGTGGCTATAAATCACTCAACTCTGATTGTAATATACTGTTACAACTGTTCCTTACTTACTATGATCTGTTGTTGTGACTTTCTTTATGTGCTTAACTGATAATCAAACTTCATTAGGAGCTGGAGCGATGGCTCACTGGTTAAGAGCACTGGCTACTCTTCCAGAGGATCCAGGTTTGATTTTCAACACCCACCTGGTGGCTCACAACCATCTCTAATTCCGGGTCCCTCTTCTAGCCTCCAATGAATGGCACGAGGCATGCACATAATGCACAGATAAACGCACAGGCAAACATGCACACACATTAACATAAGAACTCTATTATTGGTATGCCTGTGTAGAGGAGTAAAACAACTTGGTGTAGGGCTCTGTGCTATCTCCAATGTTAGGCACCAGTGGAACATATTATAATTCATCTCTGGAAGAAAATGGAGGTGACTGTGGGAGGTTTTTATGCCAGGTGCCTATTTCTGTGTCCCCAAATCACTCAGCTCTAGACTAAAAGTCTAAGAACTTGGAAATTCTAGGTTCTCACTGATTTGCCTCACTTGATGGAAATCAAGTACAACAAACAAAGGAGACTCACAGTCACAGAGCATCCGAGTCCAAGGGACCAGGCACTTGTTTATGTGGTGCCACCAATTATGGCTTTAATCACAGAGGTCACGCTTCTGTTGCCTAATAAGCCCTTTATAAACATTAATCCATTGCCATTGAGAATGTCCTCTAGACTTTCTAATGTGTTTCGTTCGGGGGTCAAACAGTAAATGGCGTGAAGGTATAGTGGAAGTGGCAAGAACTACAAAATGAGGCTCTATTCTTTAGGCCACAACACTCTCATGAGCACTTTGGGATGAGGTTATCTGCCTATGGGATGAAGGAATCCAATACTGGCCATCTGTAAAGGATCTGGACATTTTCAAGCATAAAAGATTAACAGCTGCACTCAGAGAAAGATCTCAAATCCACGTAAGCAGTGCTCTTGGCATGTCACTAAGCTCCTTCCAGCACACAGTAGGCCCACACACGTCAACTCCTTTGTAAATAGGTGGCTGTGTGATTTGCTTAGAGCTGTGGCTGCCACTGAATAAGAAGTGATTCACCACTTCCTCTATTTCCTTCTGCAAAGCCACAGATGTCACCTCAGGTAAGCCACAGCCGCTCCAGGTAGGTAGGTAAGTAAGGACAACAAATAAACAGTCTCAACCGATCCTCAAGGAGCACGTGGAGAGTGTAGGAAGGAAATGTCAGATGTGGGGCCCCTGGGCTTTGGTAACCATTACCTCCTCAGCTACCTTCACCACTCCCAATAACACACTGTCCAGATTCCCCCACCTGCTGTACTCAAGTGCTAATTCTGTTACTGCTTAAGCTAAAAGTAGTCTGAGATACACAGGAGGACTAGCTATCTAATGATACCAGCAATGTACGTAGAGAGAACATAGACTGAACGTAGACAGACAGCCATATAGGAAAGTGTCTGTGATTTTTTTTTCTTGAAAGACCCACATAATTCTGGCCCTTGACTGGCATCTACCACTTAGTTTGAGGGAAAATTCCCATCACTCTAATGTGACTTGCATGTCTAAACAATACAGACAATATAATCCAGAGTGAGCGCCTGCTTTCCTGCTGAGATCCTAGGATTTTGGTGTGTGTCAGGCAGAGGGTGCTTAGGTGACCTGCTCTCCAAGGAAGGTCTCAGAGTTGAGTCTCCAAAGTTCCCCAACAACAGTATAGCCTATAAGCTGCCACACTCTGATTCTGGGGGCTCAGCTCTATCCTCTCACTCCAGTGGGAGAGCAATATGGATGCCTAAGCCGGCAGTCGCTACCTGTCACTTCCTGTCCTTCTGTCTTCGTCTTCGTTGACCTTGCTTTGTGTTATTTCACTGTAGTAAGTCAGTCATGGAGAGCACTGTGCGCCACACAACCCAGCAGTCGTCTTGGGCACGAAAAAACTGTAAGTCCTTTTAACTCTCCTCGTGGAGAAAGGTAGAATGGTGCTCCTTTGTGGGCAAGGTAAGTGCATGGACATTTCTTTCACTTGTCAGGCACAACAGAAAATAAAGTATCCACTCCCACTCTGTCCAGTTCCTTCTTTTAAAAATCGTCTCTCTCTGTGGGTTGGTCTCCTCCTCTCCTCTCCTCCCTCCCTCCCTCCCCTCTCTCCTGTGTGTGTGTGTGTGTGTGTGTGTGTGTGTGTGTGTGTGTGTGTGT
>CAJQZJ010000638.1:1352889-1409106 GCA_907164525.1 Lophiomys imhausi | reverse complement strand
TGTGTGTGTGTGTGTGTGTGTGTGTGTGTGTGTGTGTGTGTGTGTGTATATATATATATATATCAAAGTGTTTTAAACCATGTGCTTAAGATTGGTGAGAGTTTCCCAATTAAGAATTAGAGTTCAAGAAGATGACTTAAAACACCATTCCCTATGAAATTCTATACCATGGTTCCTCTTTCCATGAGGAACCTCTGGGCTGTACTTCCAGTTCTGCTTCCTGTGGTGAGGCACTCCCCTGTTTTCACCCCCACATCCACAGCAAACAGATTCATGGCCCCCAGAAGGATGACTAGGTACCAACAGGCCAGAACATTCTCCAACAGAGGCCCTTGTTCCCCAAACCGTTGCTTATTAGAACTGAAAAATGTACCATTCTGCTAAGAAAAAGGAACCTGCCTGTGGTTACCACTGTGACAGCCACTACCATCTACTGAGAAGCCATTCTGCCCTTTGTAAAATTCTGGAACATTGAGCATCAGTGTCTTTCCGTTTGTCAATTCCCCATGATTAGTATGCAGAGGAACAGATGTAAGCCAGGTCCAGCTCGAAACCCAAGTTCTCTACGTCTGCTGAAACTCAGACATCTATAGATGTCTCCGAGAATCTATATAAATGCAGTTCCAGAAAGCTGGGTGTCATCATCAAATAGCTGGGGTAGGGCGAGGTTTGGAGGTTAAGGGTGGAGGTTTTTACACCCAGAAGATTTGACCCATCGGTTCTGATAAGAATCTGTAAGTTGCACAAAACTGGAGTGAGCACTTTTATCATGACAACTGTCAACTGAATATAGAGTCACCAATCATAAACAGAAGTCTGCAGGAAGAGCTAGTCATGATGGCTAAGCTCTTGTCTGAGAATTATCTGTGGGTTTCAACATCTTTTGTGACTGTGAGGCCCTGCTTTCTGGACAAGCAAAGGCGACTTTCCACTCTGGGATGCCTGTGAGAAGTAAGGTTATTTCTGCCAGCTTTGGAGCCCCAGTGAAGATCATTCATTTCTGAGCTTGTTCCACTCCACCAGCTACAATTACCACGAGTACATAAATAATTTGAAAATCATCTCAAACAGAACGTACATGGACAGTGATCATAAACATTACCAGCTCATAAATGTCCTCCTCGGGCTGTGGAATGTACAACTGCATCTTGTTCTCCATTAGAAATTTCAGGCGCAGGTAATGGGCGGAATGATCAAGCTGATGTGCCTGGGATGGGAAGGAAAGAAAATGTCTGTTTAGCAGTAAACAGGAGTGATCACTTCCCCAAGATCGTGAGGCTTGTTACCTCGTTTCCTAGGGGCACTAGAGATGGGGGTGGGTGGCGGGATTCTATCCTAAAAAGGTTAGAATACAAATCAGACCTGGAACTCATTAATAAAATTCCACGGGGATCATGCAATTCAATGCACAAAACCGAGTTACAGCCTCTTTTGCATGTATTTGATTATGTTCTTTGACTCTGGTTTTTCAACAAAATCTATTAAAGGAGCCCTTGCACATAACTTCATACACTCACATGGCGACAAGAAAGGGGGAGGAAGCATTTACAATTAGAGAAAAAGACTGTGCCCCAAGAAATTTGGGGACCCCAGGACAAGTGTTAGCAGCTCACTGCAAGCAAGTCAGAACAGAGGTACACATGTGAATTCCTGTCTTACTTATATATCCCAGAACGGGGCTCCCTTGGGGCAGTGCTGGTGAGCATCCCATCTGGGAAGCACATCAAATGACTTGGGAATTTGAGTTCCTAGGGCCTTCCTTTCCTCTAAGACAGGTCAATGGATCTACTCTATCTAAAAAGTCATTCTTGAATTAATTTGATTACAAAGGATACCATGATAATATGGTTTTAGAAATATTTCTCAGTACAGAGCTGAGAAGACACAGGAAGAAAAGAAAAATGCTTTTCAAATGTTACAAGACAACATGAAATTATACCACAAGAGGAGATACATTTAAATGGATAATTTTAATTTTAAAGTGTCCTTACCATTTAAAAATACACCCAAAATAAAATAATAGCAAGTAAATGATAAGCAATTTGGAATTTGCTTCCAAAATAATCCATACTTGGAGGTAGAGTAAACAAACTGATGAAACTTAACATGCCAATTATATATTATATAAAATGGGTACACAAGTATTTATTACAAGGATCTCACTTTTACATAAATTTGAAATTTCTCAAAATTTTAAAATAAATTTTCAATTTTATAGAAAGTGATAAAAATATCTCTCCATGTCCTGTAATGAGAATCATCTTTTAATAAGAAATTTATTATAATTGGTAAATACTCTTACTCTATACTATGTATATAAACACATACACTAAACTTATAGCATTCCAGTCACTATTCCCTTAACGTTCCCTCAGTCACAGCCAACCTTGTGGGCAGTGTGCCAGGTGGGGACTCCTTGAGACAGCAAGAAGTACAGACACCAGTCAGATCACCAAAGGCTTCTAGAGTGAGCTTGGGTTTGGAGAATTGGTAATCAGAAAATGGGAGACAGGGGAGCAGTGACTTAGTTTTTTAAATAAATACATACAACTGAGGACAATCATGTATGACCACAAGTGCGCATTTCCAGAAAGTGGAAATGAGTTCCCTAGGAGCTCACAGAAGAATGATGAAGATTTTTTTTCTATTGTTGGTTCCTGGCAAAACACAGCCTGTGTTCTAAATCCCAAAAACTGTGACGTTTGAAGTCCACGTAGCAGAATGGACACCTCTCAGTGACTACATTCCTGGGCACCTGGCTTTCCTTTCACTATGCCTGAGACAGGGTGCCTCTATCTGACAGCCTTGGCTCTCTATAGAAGCCAGGGATAAAGAAGGGGGATGAATGAGCCAAGGCAACACAACAGGGAAGGCTTTAAGAGTTGGAATGGTATGACAAGTACAGAAAGTTTCCCTGTGTGCCTGTGTGTGGTCAGAGGACGAGACGCTTCTCACTCTCCCAGGTCCTCACAAAATCTTTAATTACAAGCAAAAATTTTGTTTTGCCATCTGTTCCCTACTGAGGTGGAAGGGAAGGAGGATGGAGTTTCATAGGGTCTCAATAACAGGGACAAGCAGCTTGGAGAGCTCACTGTTGTCATTAATAAACACTTGTGGACAGTCCTAATCACACACACACACACACACACACACACACACACACACACTTCCATATCCACCTTCTGGACATCACACCCCTGCACTAACCTCACCCAGGGGGATTCTGGGACAAACCTCAGTGGGGCGCTCACCAGCCAGCTGTCAGGCACTAATGAACAGAATAAGGATCCCACCAAACCCAACACTACAGTGCTGACATTTGCAATTGCACAGGGAAGGACAAGCAGCAGTTGGGGCTTAGTGCACTACAGAGAACATGGTTCATGCTGCACACATTTTTCTAAACTTCTTTATATTACTTACTGTATTGATGATGTTAAAAAATAAAGGTGAAAACATGCAACGACTGTGAAAATGGTGACAGGCTGGAGTGTCAGCACGTCTATAACCCCCAAGACCATCTCAGGCTCAAATAAATAAATTAGTAAATATTTAGATAGGGTTAACTAGAAATCAAAAAACCTTTTCGGTTGGTAAATATTTGTTCTAAAATCAGGACGTGGAGGATGAGTACTCCTGTGGATCCTCCCATTTTGGTGAAAGTTTAAGAGTTAGGCGTTCATGTAGCATGGCCAATCTAAAATAAAACAGAGTCCTAAGGAGCTAATTAAATCCTCTGCCTCCTAAGAATATCGTAAGTTTCAATATCAAAGCAGGTCGAACTACAGTGTTCATAATACTTATTTATGCAAAAAGAATTCTAAGTGTCGGAGAATATTGGTGAATGACTGCTAAGCATCTGGCTTGTTTTGACTTTGTAAAACATTCAAGAGAAAATTTCCTGGCAAGAGGAATTCCATTAGGAAAAAAAATTAAACAGTATAAATTTGTTTTCCAATGTTACATTTACTCAAATCATTTAGCACTGTATCTGTTCTGAGTCAAGAAAGCTAGCCGCAAATTGTGCCATAAAATAAATCTTACAACTGGGCAAGTTTAAGTTTAGTTGGATAATTTATTTGTTTTAATTCAGATCTTACTATAATTATTTCAAATGATTATGTAGCTATGTAGATCTTTTTTTAAGATTTTTATTTATTAATTATATATACAGTATTCTGTCTGCATGTACTCCTGCAGGCCAGAAGAGGGCACCAGATGGCTGTGAGCCACCATGTGGTTGCTGGGAATTGAACTCAGGACCTCTGGAAGAGTAGCCAATGCTCTTAACCTCTGAACCATCTCTCCACCCCCAGTCATCTCTCCAGTACCTATGCAGATCTTTTTAATAAATAGTCTGAGCCATTAAAATATGTGAACACTGGATTAGGAAAGAGCTGAGTTGTTAAAGTGCACACCTTACAAGCATGAGACAGGAGTTCTCAAGAACGGGGTAAAACTGCGAGGAGTGACGGCATGTCACCGTGATCCCAGTGTGGGGGACACGGGGCAGGGTGGTCCCTGGGGCTAGCTGGCCAGCCTGTCCAGCTTACTTAGTGAGGTCCAGGTCAATGGGAAGTGGATTGTGTCCCTGCAAATGGCACTCTAAGTTGTCCTTGGCCTATACATACACACAGGGAACAGATAAATACATACAAATATAAAAATATGGAGTAAAACTGACACATGATCACACATGAACAATATGAGTAACTGTGAAAGAACAGATTGTTTCTGCTATTTTTTTAAATTGCAATCATCTGAATATATTTTTTAAAAAATCTACAGGCTGACATGTCTACTGGTTATATTTAACAATCATTTCAATAACATCTATAACATGAAATGCATATCTTGAAATATTTACTATACCAGAACTTGACTAGTGATTGGATGGCAGTTGACAAACTGATGTGAAAAGATATGGGTCAGAGAATAGGAAAGAGAATGAGCAAATGCAAGAGACAGAAGAGAGAAACTGATCATTAGATACTAGAAACAGCATCCATCACCAATGCAGAGCTCGACAATAATGAAATAAAAGACTCACGATCTTATGTCTGTTTTCCATTCCTCATCCAAAAGTCAAAAGCCCTCTCACCGTTATATTAGATCAGTTTATAACACATGCACACCCTCTCTTCCCTTTCTAACCTTAAGAGTAAAACTGCCCCACTAATTACAGAAGTGTCTAGAAGACATTTAGGTCTGAGGACACTATACAATTATCCTACATGGATGCTTCTCTGGAGACCACCAGTTTCTTTTTTTTTTTTAAGATTTATTTATTATGTATACAGTGTTCTGTCTGCAGGTATATCTGCAGGCCAGAAGAGGGCACCAGATTTCATTATGGATGGTTGTGAGCCACCATGTGGTTGCTGGGAATTGAACTCATGACCTCTGGAAGAGCAGCCAGTACTCTTAACCGCTGAGCCATCTCTCCAGCCTGACCACCAGTTTCTTAAAGGACACCACAGAATTTTTCCATTTTTAAACTCATGAGACATAAGCTTGTTCTATGTGGTGTTGTCTTCTTTCTATGTTTTGGTGGGAAAGTAGCAACCCGAGGGCACTGGGTAGGATGAGCTATCATTGTCACAGAAAGGGACTTATATCCTAAGGATGCCCATGGGAACTCAGCAAGCAACCAAAAAATAGAGAAACAGAGTGACAGCCTTATCTAATGATGGTCTCCACGTGGCAGAGACAACATTACCTTTTAGTTTCTAGAAAGGCTAAATACTTTTAAAACCAAACAAACAAGCAAAACACTGCTCCAACCAACTAATCGTCCTTCCCACAGATCAACCCCCCACAAAACTCTGGCTAATTTCCCATTCCTCAGAAATATTCCCAAGACCGTGTTACTCCCAGAAATTCCCAGTAACACTCCATGTTACTTCCAGGATTCGGCTTCTACTTCCAGGAGCTCCAACTAGGAACAACTCCCACGGCTCTTCAGAACACTGGCGATTCTCTAAAGAACTGTGCTCAGCTATAAATAAAGGGATGGAGAAATCCTCATTAGACCCACCTTATTAGGTAATTACAATGAAAAGTCACGAACAGAGAGGCCGTTATGTTTGGAAGATAGAACTCATGTTCAGGAAAGAATCTGGGTGTGTGAGGCGCCATCACTTGTTTTTCAGCCTATGGGGGACAATTGTAGCTTTGTCCCTGAAGCAATAGGTTGGTCTGCTATTCTCCACATAACGCTATTATTGCAAAGACATATTTGAACTGGATTATTTTATCTCCTCCAATTCATAGGAAGAGCTTTTCTTTTTTTTTAGGCATCAGTAATTTTTTTAAAGTATATATAAATTTCTAGTAGTGTAATCACAACATACTTTTTGAGGGAGTGAAATTATTCAATATTTACAAATCATATGTTGAATGAACAGGGCTTTTAAATGTCATTTTTATCCATCCAAATGGTTCTAGAATAAAATTAGGATACAAATGATTTCCACTTTTGGAGCCCTGTGGAAGTTGACTTCCCTAAGAATGTATTCTAGGTTCTTCTGAGCCTTGTGGACTGTCCTTCCTAGCGATTAGGGCTCTGACAGTTTCTGTGAGTGTCCACCTGTCACAACAGAACACACCCCAGTGGGGGCAACAAGAACGGGCTTGCCTCTCCTTCGCACACTTTGCTGGTTTTCCTCTCCTTTCTGAGTATGGTGTGAGCACAGGGAAGTACCTAAGGCTTTTAGAGCCCTATTTTGTCTATCTCCAAATAGGGAAAGTGACAATCTTTTTAGATGTGAAATGATCACCTAAGACCACCAACACCACTGCATATAAAAACCAGGGTGCAAGGAAAGTGACTTCCTTCTTCCTGCTGTCACTCAGGGCACTCCGCTATGAAAAGAGGCTCACCTTGAAAAAAGATCAAGACATTTCTACATCATAAGGCAAAAGCAGAACAAAATCAGTCACTTTGGAGTTGAAAAATACAGGGTAATTCCATGTTCACAGAAAGAGGAATTTCCTATCATGTCCAAACATCAGGCAGCAAAATGGGATGACACTATCAAATACATGTATGTGGGATAAAAAAACAAAAACAAAACAGAAGGGTAAACAGCAAAATGTCCACAGTGGTTAGTTCTGCATTGCAAGTCCTAATCAACTTCAGCCTTCGTTTCAGGTTTTTCGGTACTGTGCAGGTAGAGTGGTAAATTCATTACAAACCTACAACATTTGCACATGGAGACAAAGCACTCAGAAGACACTGCTTAACACAGTGCACACTGTCACAAAGGAATGTAGGGCTGCCTGCATGTGCGAGGCATACCCAGCCTACTCCCTTAGACTGTGCCCACGAGTGCTTGACAAGAGGCCTCCACCCGATTCTGCTCTTCTCAGGAAAACAGCCCCAACAACTACATACCTTGCAAATGACCTCCAAGGTGTCCCTCGCAGTGTCCCCAGGCCGGACAACCGTCAAGGCTGGCTGATCATTGGGCAGACAGAACCAGGATGGAGTGAAATAGTCATGGACCCAGATGTCACAGTCAGGATTGTGCTGGTGGACACTGGGCAGGACCACTTCCTTCTCCCTCTGTGATAAGAAGTAAGGTGATCAGGGCTGCAGCAGTCTTCAGACCCCCAGACTATCTAGACCCAGGGAAGCAGCCTCAGGTGGGAGAGGTGGCCCTGTGGGGAGGGTGAGACCCCCAGACTATCTAGACCCAGGGAAGCAGCCTCAGGTGGGAGAGGTGGTCCTGTGGGGAGGGGGAGGCATGAGACCCCTGGGAGAGACAGGGCTATTGAGAAAGGAGCTATGTGAGAGGAAGGGCAGGCAGCCTTCACTCTGGACATGTCACACACTTCCCCACCTGGCCTATGGTCATCATGTGAGCATCACATGGATAAGAAGATAGTAAATATTTGGAAGAAGGCGAAGAATAAGTCATTCATTTGTTTCAGCCCACCGTTCCTTCCACAAAGGCATTTTAAATGTTGGGCAGAGCTACGTATCTACCATCAGCAAGCATTTCTGCCACGTAAATTTCATAATGCAAAGCAACAAGGAGCCTTCCCCAGGAAACTGTGTTCATAAAGGTAATAATACCCTGGTGTCACATGTTGATAGGCAGCATCACTCTGTGCTTCCCTTGGACCAGCAAGACAATTCTGAAAGGAAGAGCTCCACATCCCATATGGAGTTCAAAGAGCTTCAAGGATGAGCCTCAGTGGCCCTCCTTAGGCCACTGCAATGACTGTCTTCTCAGTCACACTGACTACAGCTGGAGGACTAGCATTCTTATGAACATGGGGGAAGAGTATATGCAAATGAAGCCGGGTGGAACCTAAGTACTAGAGTAGCTACAGCAGAAAGCACACCATGGTGGGATGGTACACTAGGAGCCCAGTCAAATAAGCCAGGAAAGAATGTGCTGGCTTACTGTAATGTGAACATTCTTGATGCTCAAGTAGTAAGCCTTTATTAGTGGTTTATAACACGATTGGTAAATATGGGTCTACAGATTCCCAAGAACAAGGCTGATAGTAGCTACACACAAGAAGAAACAAGTTTCTCAGTAAATGCTGGGAGATGCTAAAATGAATTCCATTCATGGCAATAACAGAGTCCAGGAAAGAGGAAAGGCCCCATAAGAGGAACCCAACTGTGGAAGAGTCTCAGCCCTGGTTTTGAACTCTACCACATTCACAGGTAAGTTGGACTCCAGGAAAAGAATTGCCAAAAAGCAACCACTTGTCTACATGTCACTACCTACAACCAGAACCTTCGCAGGCTATTCCCACATGCCCCATTAAATAAGTGTCCCTTAGCACTGCGTCCACTCCACGTGCCCCATTAAATAAGCGCCCTTTAGCACTGCATCCATCCTAGCTTTGCATCTAAACTGCTCTTCAACATGAGGCTAAAAGCCAGGAAGCTGAATTTTAAAAAGGTAACTTAGAAAATTAGAAAATATAGACACACAAGGGAACTCAAACATTTTGTCATTCCCATTCTCTGTATGCAAGAAAGGGCATTACATCATTTAACATGTCTAATATATGCAAAACTGGCCAACTGCAGATATGACAAAGTAAATATTAAAAACTATGCTTGGATTGTATATACGTGCAGCAATCTAATTTCATCATGGACAATTATTCAAAGAGGATGCCATGGGATGTATTCCTTAGGCTAGCCACCTCCAAACCTAGAATGACACATCCAGGAAGTTTGAGTAAAGAAAGGCTTTTCCTGTGGCTGCTCTTCTGCTCCCCCCACCACTGAGAACTGCGCTGTCCTCTGGTTTCTGTGGATCAGATTCTTCTGGAACACTGGGCTCAGCCACTGCTGACTAAGATTACTTGGTTGCTTGACAACCAAATGCTGAATTCACACTGATCCTGCGGATGGGAACCAGGAAATCATAACAACATTGTTGTCAATACTAGAACCCCAAAGGAAAGTGGAATTGAGGTCCTGAAAAAGGAGATGCTCTTTTTTTTTCTTTTTTTTTTTTAAGAGAAGCTATAGAAAATGGCTTTGGGGGAATCTGTATCTTTATGGGGTTTGAATCCGAGCAATTTGAAAGGATTTAATTAAATTCATGCACAAGGCTGAATCATGTCTGAATATTTGTTTCAGGGGGAAAATGCATAAAAATAAAAAAAAGAACATACTATCAGAATTCTTTGAAATTAATGGGAACAAAATAGCATGTTTGGGCAGAAAGTGAGGACACTAAGAACTCACCTCTTGGGAATAAAAGTTGTACATAAAAAGGAGATAGCAATGACATGAGATATTCAGTTAACTCAGAACTCAATTCCATATTCTAGTTGGAATCTTACAGATCAAATTATAAGTATGGAAAATGTTATATCAGCGGGGAAATGTTCTTATTAGCACCAAGATTTAGATTTTTCCACCTCACGGTAACCTATTATATAAAGTTTTTAAGAGCCTGAACGTTTGAGTTTTTCACACTGCACTTAATTTTAGTTTCCTCTAAACCACAGCACTGTGCATATGCTAATGAACTCTGCATCTCCAAAAGAACACGTGTTTATTTTTACCTTGCCATCTGGAACACTGTCATCAAATATTCCCTCTAAAGATCTCTTTACAGCATCAGTTCCCTCTCCAAACACCTGCACAGACAAAGGTATCGTCTTAAAAAAAGAAATCTGGTCAACAGGGCAAAGGAAGCATGGGACAGTGTCTGGAAAATGGGCAAGGCTTTGGGAAAACATCACAGCAGGGTCAGGGCTTCCTGGATCCCACAGTATGTCACAATTTAAGGAAAAAAAAATACACACACACAAGAATCAGGAACCAATAAGCAAAACTCCCCATCCCTTTAATATTTCAAACATAAAGAAATGGGTTTGTTTTTAGATGTGGAAAATTCACCTAAGTTTAAAAAAAAATTCATAAAAGCAATGAACTAGACTCATTCAGAGAGACTTCCCCTCACAGACCTAGGCAGTTACACATAATTACACACACAGCCTTTCCAAATCATATCCTTCAGCAGAACCAGGGGAATATTTATAGTTTTTGCATTTTATAAAAGGTAGAAAAGTTTTATTTTTAATTTAAAAACCAGAAAACTGTGTATTTTGAAATTTGATAAATTGTGTAACTTAAAGATACAAAAATGATTAATACCCAAACACAGTCACAATAAATTATATATGGAGGCTATTAAATGAGCATGTGCCGCCAGGATAAACTCAATAATTTTTTTTTTAATTTTATTTTTATTTTATGTACATTGGTGTTTTTGACTACATGTGTTCATCAGATTGTTTGGAACAGGAGTTACAGACAGTTGTAAGCTGCCATGTGGGTGCTGGGATATGAACCCGGGTCCTCTGGAAGAACAGTCAGTGCTCTTAACCGCTAAGCCATCTCTCCAGCCCCTCAATAATTTTTTTTAATCCACTGTAAACGAAGTTAGAGAAACACAGTTTTTTTTTTTTTTTGGTCTATTTTAGAGTCCTGAATTAGTTATTAATTTTCTATTACAATATTTATGGCTAGGCAAGATTTTTTTTTGTTTGTTTGTTTTGTTTTTGTTTTTCAAGACAAGGTTTCTCTGTGTAGCCCTGGCTGTCCTGTACTCACTTTGTAGACCAGGCTGGCCTCGAACTCACAAAGATCCGCCTGCCTCTGCCTCCCAAGTGCTGGGATTAAAGGCGTGCGCCACCACCGCCCGGCTTAGGCAAGATTTTTTTAATTTACTTTATTAAGAATGATAAGAACACAATGCAAAGATGTTTGCTTGCATTTATTGAAATTTATTCACACATTCCAGAGGACTGTAACCTGTGTCCAAAAGGTAAAGCCATATAAACCAAGAGTTTTAATAGAACATAAGTCCAAGTTACAAGACCATTCTCTCCAGAAGGGCAGAGATGTTGATGCTAAAGGCCTCCTTTTCCAGGTGTGTGGCAGAGAACCATTGAGTCTCCATTGTGCCAAGTCCATGATAACAAACTGTACCCTACCCTCTGCGAGGATTAGAAAATAAAAAAGTTGTTCAGTCCCACATGTGTTCCATGGTTAACTGGTCTCTTTTAGGTTCAGTCAAGACAGAAAGTGTCATGTTTCAAAGGTAAGTGAGTTGGTCAGTTAGGAAACCTAGAACCGCAGCCTTCGGGACTAACTCATTTTTAAAACTTGATCCCCTGTGGAAGTTGGTGGCTGTGATTCTCAAGAGTAAACAGGGGATCCTGTGATCAAGTCAGTTTTGCTCAAGGGCATAACATGTAGGTTAGTTACACCAATGTTACAAAATGTTGGGTGCTTGAATGCCCAGCCACAGTAGCCCATGAAATGAATACTCCAGAAAGACTAAAGTCACTTGTGTCTCATGGTCTCTAAAATCTAGACAAGCAGTCCGAGGCTGTTCACTTCTCAGTGTCAATGGAGACAGACGACAGTGTAGAGCTGAATTTTCTAGAAGTAACTCCAGGCCTTAGCTAGAAAGAGGGAAGAGAAGGGCCACTGGGCACTGTCACTCAGGGCTCCACCCAGCATCAACCCAGACCATGTTAATCACGTGACCCTCTGCCAGCCTTGGACCTGAGAGGAAGCAGCCACCGTGGCCACTCTCACATTCCTGCATCCTCGTTCCTGTAGGCTGAGGAGCTGCTCATTTAAAGCTGCCTTCCAAATCTCAGAGGCAAAGAAATGGTCACATTTCCCTGTAGGTTGCCCTTGATGCAGCACCCGAGACAGCTTGAAAAGACTGCATTTAACGCTCCCTTGGCTTCCTATGGAGCCTGCCTTTCTCTGAGGACTGATACGAACCCTGCACTTTTTTAGTGGGTCTGTAATTAACCAGAATTTGGGTAGAGTGTGGGTGGGGGATGGATGGTGGTGACGGGTTAATAGCAGAACTCAGTGTTTGGGTATGAATTACTTATTAAAAAGTGTCTAGCACAACTAACTTCATGTCAAGTTGATTTAAAGTGTCAATAAAGAGAAACATGCACACACACACACACACACACACACACACACACACGTACACGTACAAGTCAATTCACACAGAAGCGCTATCTGTAGGTCCTTTGTGTTGACTCTGGGACCTTACCTGATTGATGGTTGGCCGCCCCTGCTTCTTTTTCGAGGTGGTGTCTAGGCCCCAGAGAGAAGAAAACCTGCTCCTCCGCTTGCTTGCAGACCTGGACATGGCCTGTGTGCGTCTTCTCACTCCAATCTCACCAGTGCGGGCTGCCACCTGGGATTGGTTAAGACAGAGGAAGCCACAGGACTGATGAGGGTGTCTTGAGTCGCTGACCCTTCCTCCCACCCTTCACTGACCCCTCTTCCCAGTACACTGCTGACCCCAGCGCTCAGAGCACTGTTCTATAACTGTTGCCGACGGAGATTCTGGGGACCTTCACTGATGCAAAATGAAAAGCTGGCAAGCTTAGGTAGTCACTGTAGGAAATCAATAAAAATAAATAAAATGGCAATAAAATATGCCATGTTCCTAAGAGTTAGCTGTCCTCTAGTCAGACTTGGCCTGCTGCACTGACTGCATGGAACCACACTTTCTTGAGATGCTTTCTAACTGCTATAGAGTAGCTTTTGCATTTTAATTAAAAATGACACTGAAGGTTGGTGAAAACCAGGAGATTTCTGGCTCCTATAATTTCATATTAAATCTAAACTAACCAAGCTCTTTTATGTGTTGAATGATGGGGTGGTGTTAAGCATTCTAAATGTTGATTGGTCCTGTTTGCTGTCTGTTACTTAATTGACTTGGTTAAATAAATGCTGAGGCCTGGAGATTGGGCAAAGATAGAGGTAGCCAGAACTAAGGTTGGCGGGCTTTTTGAGAGACAGAGAGCATCTTGGGAAGAAGAGAAGACCGGAGAGAAGCCAGGGCACACAAGGAAGACATGCCATGAGGTACATTAAAGAAGATCCTTCCACGTGGCCTGGAACATCGGCTTAGCATGGAGAATAATAGTCCAAAGGGACGTATGTATATATGGGGTCATATTTGGGTAATAGAATTATGAGCTAGCTTAGATGGGCTAGGATTGTACAACCCAGGCCTAGGCTTGTTAAGATCCATATGGTATCTATTTGTATTCATTTATAATGGCGGGTTAAGGATTAACACCGCCGACCAATTGAAGATAATATAAATACTGGTTAAACAATTTAATTAGTTATTTTTTTCTACAGTTGGAGCTCTTCAATCTCTTAGAATATATAAAACCAAACTTTTTGCTAGGCAAGTATTCCATGGCCCCAATATCCAGGGTCTCCACTAGAAAATCCCTAATGTATCTGGGCACTTGTCCAAGAAGTCAAAGTTGGCTTTCCCTTGGAGTGGGGCATGCCTCTGTGAGCATTTCTAGTCAATGCAGCAGCCTCTAGGAAATGTTTTCAAGGGAGGAAGCTTTCTATTCCCTTGGTGCAGTTCATCTCTAGTGATGGGAAGGAGTACAAAATAGCCTAAATCATCAGGCTTCTCCAGGACGGAAGAGCAAGGAAAGAGAACTGCTTTGCCACACTGGACCGCTGAGCAACTCTGTGTCTCTGTCTCTCTCATTGTGTTGGGGATTGAACCCAGGACCTTACATGGGCTAGGCAAGCACTCTACCACTGAGCTACATCCAAGCCCAACAAGGGTATTGATGAACACAGGGTTTTCTCTCATGTACACATGCATTCTCTCTCTCTCTCTCATACACACACACACATACATACACATATACAAGCAAATACATATATGTAACACACTGGTCTTTCATAACTTACACATGTTACATTTAGGTGGAGAGGAAATTACACTTGTATTTCTCTTTACACTCTGTTGAGATGACTCCAAGGAAATGCACTCAACCAGGGAAACATTTCAGAACAGGATACCCTATATTTGAGGCTGCCACTGTAACAGTTGCAGAAGTGGGGATCTCTCAGGACTCCAGACAGCCCGTAGAACACCAGGCGTGAACTTTACCCTACAGGTTATAAGCAATGTCCCAAGAACTTCAGGGCTCTTCTGCCAGGATGTCTCAACAGCCCACCCACAAAATCTACTTTCAAAAGGGTGAGGCTGGAGGACCAACAAGTCAGACTGGAAATGAAACACCCCCTCCTTGTTGCTGGAGGTGAATGTCTAAAAACCTACTTGTCATAGATTCCCACGTGGGCAACTCCAAACATGACAGGTGCCAACTGGCAGCAGCCTCAGGGATGAAATGGTATTGGGTAACACAGGGGGCCTCCCAGCCCTCAGCATCTCGGCCGCCAGGCATCTATCTCCCTGAGTCTTTAGTATTGACAGTATCAATACAGCAGAATCACAGTGAGTGGACGGGCTAGGACACCCCCCCCCCTTGCAATAAGGATCAGAGCCAAACAGCTTCTCTGCCAGAGCATTAGGGAGAAGGGTTTTGGACTCAGATGCAAACAGAGGGATGAGGGAGATGAGAGGTCTTGCATTGTCTCAGCTAAGTACTTCAGAGACACAGATCATGGCATTAAAAAGTGGGAGCCAAGACTCCCGTGGGAATTTTTTTTTTTTTAATTTTTTTTTTTTTTTTTTTTTTTGGTTTTTCGAGACAGGGTTTCTCTGGGTATCCTGGCTGTCCTGGACTCACTTTGTAGACCAGGCTGGCCTCGAACTCACAAAGATCCGCCTGCCTCTGCCTCCCAAGTGCTGGGATTAAAGGCGTGCGCCACCACCGCCCGGCTTCCCGTGGGAATTTTTATGAGGAAGTTTTTAACCTACACTTTTTCTTTGGGTATTCTGGAGAGAACCTACAAATAAAACATGTCAAATGTTCTGGTTTCTTTTGTCTAAGCTGAAGATGAACAAAGCCTATAAAACGATTGAATCAGAACATGCTGACACATGTATGTTCCCACAGCTGTGTAAACATAGAAGGAATGGTGTTAAACTCTAAAATCCTAACCAAGAGAAAAACCAAAAAGAAAAAAATTCAGCTGTTTGGTCTCAGTCTATTTACAAACAGCAAAGTCTACTGGTAAGTACAGTGTCTGTCTGTCTCTCTGCCCCATGCCACATACAGGTAGCCAGGAGGAGTGAGCACCCCATATCTGTGGATTGGAGCATCCTTAGATTGAAATTATTCAGAAAAAGAAAATGTTCCATATGTACTGAGCATGTTCAGACATTTTCCTCGTCGTTATTCAGTAAACAATGTAGTATTAAGTATCTGCATAACATTAGCATTGCTTTAAGCACGGTGAGTAACCAGATACGGTTTAAAGTCCATGGGACGACAAGCACCAGTTATGGGAAAACAGCACATCACGCTGTGTACGGCACTTGACCACCCTCTTAGGTATCCGAGGGGGTCCTGATGCCACGCTTCTGAGGATGCTGAGGGATGACTATCACAGCAAGCGTGTGTTAGCCTGCTCATTTCCTTCCCAGTATGCCTCACTGTCTGCACTTACCATGTTCCATTAACTGCATGTGTGTCCTTCTTTCTATTTTTTCCTGCATGAACGTGACCTCCAGTAGGACAGACTCTCTGTGTTCTTTGATCTTTTAACCCTCATTACAAGGCTAGCAACAGCCAAAAGCCAGGGGCATGCATGGATTTGTCAATCAAATAGATAAATAAAACATTTAAAATCATAGTGTGGCAGCAATAACTTAAAGAGTAACTCTCGTGTTTGCAATCTCAGGGGAGAGGAAAAGCTTAGGGAAGATAAACCTGTGTGCCTACAAACACTCTCAGAACCTGGTCCACTGGCTGACTGAGGCTGCTCAGATTCTAGCAGTCAGACCCTGTAGGCTGTAACAGCAGCCACCTCCCCCTCCCCTACCCCCTTTCAAGATAATAATGACCAGAAAGGTATAGAGCACAGCTTGGCAGAACCACAGGACAAGAACTCATGGGTTTCTCAATGATCAGCGCAGACAATGCCCCCTCTGTGGCAGGCACCTGACTACACTATCAGTCAGCTCATCTGTGCAAACAAGAACAATGATAACCTTTCTTCAAAGAGTACAGCAGGGACCCTTCAGTTAATGAAGGCAAATCACTCAGCATGACTGGGCTCTCCTAGTGAATGGGACTCCCATTGTAGCTTAAAGTCCTCCCCTGGCCCTGGTACCCTTCACCTCCTCCTTCTATCCACCCCCACTGAAAAAGAGGGGGGAAATATCCCAAACAAAGGAGAAATTGAAGAATGCTTCAATTCCCAGAGAGAGGAAGGGACCCTTAGGGTCAAATGACAAGGAGAGATTGGGGGGCGGGGTGCCCAATAAATCAGACTAAAATTCTCTGCTTGGGATGTTCTCCAAGGGCTGGTGAAAAAATAGACTGAGATACCCAATAGAGTGGCCTAACTTGTTCTGTCTCAAATGAAAGCCTTTACACAGATTGGCAAGAACACACGGCCACCTAGATTGGCGTTGCTGATGCAGACAAAAGAACAGAGAGGCAAACTTAAGGAGCTACACACTATTCTTCCAAATACTTGAAGAAAAAGTCCTCATATTACAATTCCTCAACCTCTTCTTCAACAGGGCAGAATTAGCTCACCTGCCACCAAATTAAAAGAGACATTAAGAGAGGGGAGTTTAGAGGCTCAAAGATCAATTATGGACAAGTAGTTCAATGGCTTTTCCTGTCTGTTTCAGAGGCATAAGCTCCAATGGCTTATAAGAAAAGAATCAGAGCATACAAGTTTGAGGGAGAAAGTAAAACTGTATTTCTTCACGCTCTATCGTGTGAGAGCAAGGGGAGAGTGATACAGACACTAGAGATTTACAGGTGGTACCTCACGGAGATGAGCTTGCGTTTGAATAAAAAACGCTCCTATTTACGACATTCTGACAGGAGTGAAGTGAATTTTTTTCTCATATTTTTTTTCCCACACAGAATAAAAGTTTGGCTAAGTTAAAAGCTAGTGTCGGGTCTCCAAGTAGCAGAGCTAGACCATGTCATAAGTGAAAACTAGGTCCAGGACTTAGTCCTCACATGCCCAGCTAATACTTACAAGGAAATCAAGAAGGTAACAGCCACATAGAGAGGTAGATGAGCAGGCCAGGAACAGGGATATAATTAGCAGAACAAGACAGTTTTTAAAAACTCTAGAAATTATCTGAATGATGACACTAATCTATTTACGAAGGACACAAATGTCTAGGACTGAATTACAGCTCAGAATTCAATGAAAGGTGCAGCGACATTCAGCTAAGACTTCTCAGGGCCGCTCAGGACCCTGACACTTAACATCTGATTCCACAGCAAATGTATGGGACCATTATGAGGGTGTCGACCTGAATGGGCTAAAACATGTTGCTTGTACACTGATTTTTTCCCCCTTTGGCAGAAATGGGCCCAATGTACATAAGGCTGTTTGTAATTTAGAAAGTACCCAGAATCACAGATTGCAAACACAGCATAAACACACAACCTGCTGCTCCAGCAGGTCAGACACAAACCTCCTTAGGAAGGAATATTTGGCTGAGCTACTTCATCACTGAAACGTGGCCTTCCTCTAACGCACCACATATTCACAGCCATCAAACTCTGACAAAGTGAGACCAGCAATCTCCACAAAGATCTGTGTTTCTTCATGGTGTGGGGACAGCACGGAGGGAGGGCACATCTATACATCTGCCCATGACAGAGCAGATCGATGCGTGAGGAAAAGCCCTCCATTCATCATTTACACAAAGCTAATTTCTTTTTTAACTTTTCCAAAACTGCCTAAAAATAAAAATAACATCTATCTACAAACTCTGCAGTGAACATATGTCAAGATAGCACATCGGTGGGGCTGGGATGGAGGCAGAGAGCTTAGCTAGCAAGTGTGAGGTCTGGGGTTCAATTCCCAACACCATGGAGAAGGGGCAGGCTGGGGGTGGGGTGGGGGGTGGGAAGGGAACTGTGCCTTTTGTATTTTCCTGAAGGAAGTTTATTTTGTTTTGTTTTGTTTTTGTTTGGTTTGGTTTTTCGAGACAGGGTTTCTCTGTGTAACAAGCCCTGGCTGGCCTCAAACCCACAGAGATCCACCTGCCTCTGCCTCTTAGTGCTGGGATGCCCAGCAATTACAGACAGCACCCTTTTGCTTTCTCTTTACACAATAGTTTAAGCCCTATCAAAAGGGATTTAAGTACATTTCCACACAGGTTCAAAGAAGATTTTGCATTAACTGCAAAGTGAAGACTTCTCTTGGAAATCTGAACAGGGCACCAAACTAGGGAAACATTTCAGGGACTGCTGTCAAGTCCTGCTCAGGATAAGCATTAAGATAAATATTTTTCCAAAATCCATTTGCTTCTACTCACCAGGGCATGAAAAGACGATACGGAAAAGATCCCAAGGCGGCCCATTGCCACTTTCGTCGGCCGGCTTGCAAAAGCAAGTAGCCTTTTGGGGTTTGGCAGCTCCCCGCCCTGGAGGCTGGCTAAATAACAACGGAAACGAAACAAGTCCATCTGGAACTGTTCGAGGTTCTGCTCCCAAACAAAGATCTACAGTAGCGGAAAAACAGAGAAAGGTCAGAAAAGGTGAAAACAAACGTTTTCCAACCTTCTTCTAAAAGAATCTTACAGATCTGTTTATTGCAAAGGTACTAATTACAATTCCACAGGGTAAACACCGGGGGACCCTAGGTCTCTTAGGGTACATGCTTTCTTCTTTACAAAGGCCTGTAACCATAAACTCAGCATCATAAACATAAAATATATGGTTAGTTATTGGTGCTCTCCTAGCAGACATTTCATGGGTATTTGGGGGGCCGGGGGGGTGGGGTGGGGCATGTTCAGCATGTCAGTTCTGACCACAAACCTAAGACAGAAGGAATAAAAATGTAGGGGTTCCCAGTACCAATGAACTTTCGTGTCAAGTAAGAGAGGGTTTTTACTAAGAAAAAAGAAGACAAAAAGAAGTAAGGTCAGTTAAAGGTCAAAAGAAAATGAACCAAAAGCCTTGGTAAAAGTGGAATGGTAAAAAGGTTTGGAAGTAGTAAACTACCAATGATGGAGACCCAGATGCTGGGGTTCGGGGTTCTACACGCAGCTAGTTTCCACACGTGCCCTTGTCACTCAAAGTAGCAAAATATCCTCTGGCTACTGATGTGACATCAAAATAAGATCACGGAAGATCTAGTACATTCAAGAACAACGTACTAGCACAAAGTACAAGCTCGCAAGCCTGCAGAGATGGCTCAGCAGCTAAGAGCACTTGCTACCCTGAGAGAGAGCCTGGGGCCTGTTCCCAGCACCCACATACTGTCTCATGACCATCTATCAATTCACTTCTGGTGGTTCCAGTGCCCTCTTCTGACCTCTGCAGGCACCGAGAATGTATGTGATGCACAGATATATGTCAGATAATACCCATAAACATAAAACTAAACCTTTAAAAAGACAAAGTGAAGTATGAGAGGTCATTAGTGACATCTCCCTCTTTAATCTTCGATAAAATCAGCGAGAGCACACATGTTGGTGATGGCATTGCTCACAGGGGCCAAGCAGCTGCAAATGACTCAAATGCCCATCAAAGGAGAATGGATAAACAATGGTGTATAGGGCTGGAGAGATGGCTCAGAGGTTAAGAGCACTGGCTCTTCTTCCAAAGGTCCTGAGTTCAATTCCCAGCAACCACATGGTGGCTCACAACCATCTACATTGAAATCTGGTGCCCGGGCATATATGTAGAGCAAATACTGTATACATAATAAATAAATAAATGTTTTGAAAAAGAAAAAAAAAACAATGGTGTATATGTACAATGGAATAAGGAATGGCTCCAAAACAGGAAGACGTAGTGATGTGTAAGCTACAATGCAGATCAAATTCCAAAAAGCTATGCTAAGGGAAGAAGGTAGGTGCAAGGGTTATATACTAAGCAGTTATATTCATATGGAACATCTCAAAGGGGCAACCCTTCAAGACAGGATGCCAGGGACAGAGGGGGAAATGCTTAACATGAGTTAGGGTCCTTTCAGAACCAGGTGAAGGAAGTGGCCGCCTAACGCTGCAAATGTACTGACTATTGATAAACTGCTGTTCAAGTTAAAATTCTAAACTGTTGTTTGTTGGACATAGTTTCTTGCTATATGGATTTGCCTGAATTTAAAAGCTACAGTGACCAATAATAGACAGCACAGAGCAAAGGGCCTGTGTGTCCTGTAGCTACAGTAGCCACTCCTCCTGTCATTATTTCTTCAACACTATAGCACAGCAGCCATACATATAACATTTATATCTACTAGGTATCATAAATGATCTAGGGATACGTTAAAATACATGGGGGTGTATGCATAGATTATAGACACATACTATGTCATTCTTTATATCAGGGACTGGGGCAGACACAAATCTGGGTTTCTACAGGGGTCTTGAAGCCAATTCACAATGGGTATTGTGGTATATCTGTGTGGACTTTTAAAAACACCTGTCACACTTCTAAGTTTGGGATTCTAAGTTTACTGGGGAACCAGGAATAAATCCCCCTCCCAGCTAAGCTCCCATGATAAGATGGAGAAGGAAATCATAGATTTCAAATTACACAGATTCCCCTAGAATCACAAGGATTGATAGGAGCCAGAAGGCTCTTCTCTCTGACTTCTGCCTTCTGTTCAATGTCATATTGTTCCCTTTAGCTCATAACAATCAACCCTGAACAAAGGGTGAAGAAAACTGACTGTCACAATAAAGCATTTAACAGTCTGGTTGACAGACTGCTGCAGCTATAACAGAAAATGTTTCAAGATTTCTAGACAGCCAAAAAAAAAAAGGTAAAGCCCCAACAAATCTGCCCAGCTGCAAACACACGAGGGCAGTCACCTGGTCTAATATGGTCTTCTTCTTCTTCGAGTCAGTGACTGAAGACAGCTGCATCTCACCCATCTTCTTCATCTTCTCATCCATGTCGATCTTCTGTTCTAGCTTCTTGATTTCTGACTTGAGGAGGCGGAGCGTGTCCTCCTTGTGGTGGTGTCTTGCAACAGCAGCTGCACAAGCAGAGTGAATGGCAGTGATCCAGTTTTCCAGCTCTGTCTGGCTGGTGGTCTACAGAAAGGATGCAGGGAGAAAGAGGGACTTCTTACAAGTTCACAGAAAGTAACAGCATGTGTCCAGGGAGGCAGTGTCTCTGAGGCAAGGTGTCCAGTTTAGACAGACAGGCACACACCCACCCACCCACACACCCACACTCATACATGTGTGTATGTGCACATGCACACACACTCACACACACCTACACACACTCACACACACCCACATCCACACACACTTACACACCTACACACACACACTCACACACCTACACACAAACACACACACACACACACACACACACACACACACACACACACACCCAGGGAAGATGACGCTGACTTGACTTAGCCCTTCTATAAATCCAGAAAACAGCGACACTGCCCCTGCAACTCATCAAAGAAGCTGCTTGTTACCCGATGTACCTAAGAAATTCTCTTGCTTAAATGGTACTTCTAAAGAACTTACCCAGTTTCTAAGCAGCTATTACATCAAAACTAGAGCTGGGGAAGAGGTTCAAGGCAGCCCTTAGGGAACTCCAGGAATGTATCCATGAGTAGCAGCAACCCAGCAGCCATTCACATGCTACCAATAGCTTGTTTTAGAAGAGCACTTGGAGCCGGGCGGTGGTGGCGCACGCCTTTAATCCCAGCACTTGGGAGGCAGAGGCAGGCGGATCTTTGCGAGTTCGAGGCCAGCCTGGTCTACAAAGTGAGTCCAGGACAGCCAGGGCTACCCAGAGAAACCCTGTCTCGAAAAACCAAAAAAAAAAAAAGAAGAGCACTTGGGCTGGAGAGATGGCTTGGTGTAGGCATAAGGTTATTATGTAATTCAAATACTGATCCTGCACCCCCATGTCTGGTTGCAGTCCTTGTTCTGAGAATCTTATGTCTAAATATTGTAAAAAACACTGCTCCCTAATTATCCCACTATTCCAATGCAGCTTACAGTCAGTCACTGATCAGGGGAGAGAATAGGGCTGCAGTTCTTGCCCTCCAGGAGAGGGTAAGAAGAAAAAGAGAGGAGATAGAGGATTGGAGAAAGAGGCAAAGGCAGGAGACATTCAGCTGCAGCAGGAAAGCCACCAAGTGGAAGTATCTCTGGGATTTATGCTGGGAGGAAGCCAGATCAGCTTAGTGGGTTAAGAACAGAGTAATAACTGCTCAGTTTTGTGTTGTGAAGCCTCTTTTAAGAGAGAAAGTGTGAAATAAACACAACTGTATAAAGTTAGTGAAACAGCACAACAGTTAAGAGCAGTAGTTGCTCTTCCAGAGGACCCAGGTTCAGTTCCCAGCACCCACATGGCAGTTCACACCTGTCTGTAACTCCTATCCAGGGGATCTAACACCCTCACACAGACATATATGCAGTCAAAACACTAATGTACATAAAAATAATAATATAAATTATTAAGAACAACACTAAGATGATATCGTGTGATACACACCAATGGACAGATGATTCCCAAAGTGGAGTGGTATAAGACAAAGATGTTCTCAAAGACAAAAGTGGTCGTTTGGGAGCAAAAATTCATCCAATAACTGGTTATTAAAAATTAACAAGATCTGTATAAGCTCAGGCGAGACCAAATCCCAGCAAGTAGTGAGAAGGTGGGCACAAGTCTCACCCCTGGCTGAGGAGCTATTGGCGTTTGCTGCTGGGAGAGGGGGAGTCAGTTTGCTTTAATGGTGTGAAAGCTGGTTTATCAACCATACTCCAGGGCAGGCAGGGTCCACACGGAGGAATAATCTCCAACAGAAACTGGGCTCAATGGGTTAGAAGAGAGAAGGGGGGGAGAGACAGACAGACAGAGAGCAGAGATGGGTGGACAGGGAGGGAGGTGGGGGAGATCTGGGAGGAGTGGGAGAGGGAAAATATAATCAAAATAGGTTACATAAAATTATTATTTTTTAACTAGGAGATCAATCAGGAAATATTTGTAAATGTGGAGATGCTAGACTTTCTCAGATACTACCATAAACCCAAAGACCTCAGTACAGGCAAGGGTTTAGCTCACCTGAAGAAATGATTGGTTTAGTCACAATAACACTTAGCTGTCATGATTTTCCCCCGAGGCACTAATCTGTATTTTTACCTCACTAGCAGGTTGACTTACAAACAAAATTCTTTTATCAGGACCCCCATTCCACCCCCAGCATATTATTCCATGGTGGCTGAGAATGGAAATTTTAATCAAAGGACCACTGAAGCTATCGGTAACCATTCTGAATCTGAGAGTTTTGTATTCATCCAAAGAATGTTAATTCATATTAGAAATATTGTCTTGCAAGAAAACTAGCTTACAAACCTAAAAGATCTGATAGTTGTTGTGTTTATAAAGAGAAACACACTGCCAGTGGATAAAGAAAGACTGCAACCATCTACACGTGCTCATCATGGAACAGAAGCAGAGACTGGCAGGCAGATGGAGTTGACTTGTGTGGCTTGAGCAGGGGTGGGGAAGGAGATAAGGTGACAGCATTAAGGTCACAGGTAAACTCAGAGGGTGTAAAAATGGGAAGCACGCATATTGACTCTTGAAGTATTTAGACTTATCATCCCTTTCTGGCTCCTTGCCTTACACTGTCTCCCTTGAAAAAGAGTTCAAGCTCCTCCCACAAATAATGAAACCAGAGAGCCCACTGCGGTGGGGGTGGGGGGGGTGGGGAGGCGGACATGGGGACCGGTGTTGGATCTCTGGACCTCTCAGGAGAGGCTGTTTTCATAGACTGAGTTATTTTTTTCTGATTTCTTTTATGTACCTAAATTGGTTTTTAGAGACAGGTTAAGACAGCTTAGGTGGCCCAAACTCTTGATCTTTTATCCTTAGCCTCCTGAGTGATGAGTAGGTTACAAGTGGGAGCCACCAAACCTGGTTACATTTTTATTTTTATTTTTTTAAACATTTATTTATTTATTATGTATACAGTACTTGCTCTACATATATGCCAGGGCACCAGATCTCAATGTAGATGGTTGTGAGCCACCATGTGGTTGCTGGGAATTGAACTCAGGACCTTTGGAAGAACAGCCAGTGCTCTTAACCTCTGAGCCATCTCTCCAGCCCCCATTTTTATTTTTGTTAGCAAAAGAGGTAACTTGGGTGGAAAAGTAATAATAAGGATTATTTTATGAAAAAGAAAAAACAAAACAGTAATACCATTGTTGGCAAATGTTGAGAGCAGCTTAAATCCCCATGCACTGCTCCTTCCTGGCTGCTCAGGATGGGGATGCGTGCTTCAGAAGCAGTCAAGCACAACTGACTGAAGCTGGATATATGAATGCCTTGTGGCCCGCTTAATGAACTCACGGTATAGAACCAACTAAATATATTCATATTCTCAGTAACATTAATGTTCCACAGCGCATGCACACACACACACACACACACACACACACACAGAGAGAGCAGTGTTTATCTTTAATTTTATGTATGTGTTTTATCTGTATGTACATCTCTACACCATGTGTGTGCAGTGCTGGAGGGGGACAGAAGAGGGCATCAGATCCTCTGGGGCTGGAGTTAAAGAAAGGAAAATCACTTCTGCTTCCCTCCTATGAGGACCTCAGCCCACCTCAGCCAAGGGCAAGGCTGCCCACTCTGATGTCACAGATGCTACATCCATCCCTCTTTAAAGAAGTGTGAAAAGGGGGGACGGGGACTTAGCTTACTAGTGCTTACGCAGCCCTCCCAAGGCTCTGGGTTTCATTCCCAGCACATAGAGAATCAAACAAATAACTGGACTTGGTGTCAACTGAAGTTAAGTGTCATCAGTCTTACTTCCTCTAAAGACCGGCAGATGGTGACTGCCACAGGCTGGGCTGGAACTGGGACTGATGTAGAGTTATGTGGTAAGTACAGAACTCAGTGTGCTAAGAAGAGAAATTGTTCTGGAAGCACATGAAAGCAGTGTGGTGTAGCATATGAATGCCTGCCACGATTTTGGGATGGGCACTCACACCCACGGTTAAGATGGGACCACTTTATGTATATTATATAACTAAAAAGAAAAGGGTAAATCAGAAATGAAAAGGGACCTGGGGAGAGGCACAGCTGGTAGATAGAGCGCTTGCATACAAGCGTGACGACCTGAGTTTGAACCTGGCACTCACGTGAAAAGCTGAGTGTGAGGATGCACGCTTGTAATCCCAGTGCTAAGAGAGGGACACAGGGAAACCCACAGCTTGATGGCCAGTCTAGCCTAGCCTAATCAGAGAGCTCCAGGCCAAGGAAAGACTCTTATCTAAAAAGCAAAAAATGTCAAGGGCACTTAGCTATCCCCTGGCTTAAAACACACACAAATGCCCTGGCACATACATAAAAATAAATAAATAAAATACAATTAAAAAAAAAAAGAGGAAAATGTCAGTCTTCCAGAGCTAGAGAAACATGTGATGACAGGTTTATGAAAAATTTAGCCATCAGCCCCTCTAGCCACTAAGTGTGTCTCAGCCATCTAACTCTAAAAACCTGTCAGTGGCTGAAGGCATTTCCATTAGTGAGAATTTTTGCTCCTGCTGTCCTGTCTAAATAAAACAGCAGTCCCTGCCATTCTCTATCATTAAGCCAAATCCATTTCTGAGCAGAACAATTCACTAAATGAGCTTTGGAGTGAAGTTGGTCCTTTTGCGGCGGCACAAGGTAGCCCTGGGCGGATGGGAGGGTAGGAAACCTGTGTGCTGGCTGCTCTTCAATGCTACTTCTGTGGAGAAAAGTCTTGAACATTTTGGCAGCTCACAGACTCAAGAGTTCTGAGATGACCACAGCAGACTGCTAACTCAGTGAGGTGGGGTCCAGGGCAGCCTCTCCACAGAACAGAGGCATGATCCAGGAAAAGGGCTTGTGACCAGAGGCCAGCGGCCACAGAGGAAGGAGGGAGAAACCACCCACACCCGCCTGTACCCGCTGGCCCACCCTCTGCAGCCATCCCCTACCATCACACAAATGACAGTGGACAGGTAGAGAGAGCAGTTTTGTGATTCTTCTGCTGCCTTCTGCGGATGCTATAAATACGACATGAAGTTCAGTGAGGGGAAAGGAGAAGTTCTTGCCAACAGATAATCAACGAAAAAGAAAAAAAATGTATTTGCATAAGAGCCCCTCTATGCACACAGACATGATGAAGCTTGGGGCTTCGTTACGTATTTAAATAGATCTAACTTCAATTACCCACCACATGGAGGACCCTCAATGATTTCAGATCATCAGTGGTTTATGTGAGTGGCAGGGAAGGGAGGATCATTTTAAACTGGAGAAATGAAATCCTAGAAAACAAACGCCATACCTGCGGAACTAAAATTTCAGGTAACCTGAGTTGACAGAAGCACAAGAATAATTCTACAAAATGTCAAACTCCTATTTTTGATTTTAAAAGAAAAAAAATCACAAAGGAATGGAAGTGTTCATCTTTAAGAGGCTAGATAAAATGGGAGTCCTTGTGAATGACTGGAAGGTCTTTCCCTCTTGGTCACATCCACCCTATCTAGAGTTTTAGTAATGCAAACCTTAATTGAGTGTGCATCTTTAATATCTATACAGGGAACCTAACATGGAGATTCTCTTCCCCACTGGAGGTCACACAACGGTGCACACAACTCTCTTCCTGTCACCAATTGAGGGTCACTTTTATAGAAGCAGAGTTGAGGACAGGGGCCAGATACCACTGAAGCAGGAGCTGCTGGCTGCAAACAAGGAAGCTTAATGGATACCAGCCCTGTGAATGCAAAGTGCAGGACTCACCACTGGCAATGTTGAGAACCCCTAAGAAAATGCCTACAAAACCTGTCAACCGAGCAACCTCCACAGAAGGCCACTGGGTGGAAGTCTAGGCCGTGAGAGTAACTGACACATGGCGGATGATGGCCAGGCAGCTTGAGGAGTCTCATGACTAAATATGAGTGGAGCCTTAGATCACCAGGTAGTGGATGCATGCCTCCAGTGTGAAAGTCAGAGGGCAGAAGCAAGAAGATAGACCCTGAAGCGCCCCCTAAACCGTCGGTGTCCTCAGAAGAGCCAAAGGACCCAAAGTTGGAAAGCAACAGTGGGACCTATTACAGACAAAGAGGAGCAAGGGGTGAAAAGAAAGGAGGTGTGCTGCTTTAGTCAGAAGGCCACGCCTGCGGTAGACTCCCATAACACTCCCCACTTCTCTTCTTTGGAAGGAGCTGGAGCTGGGTCTCAGGGACACTCCCAACTAACAGGAGGGCACGCCACACCACACCACCGACGTCTGGCCCTGTAAATCACCTTGCCCTGAAACACCACACCCTCCATCGGGGAAGTGAGTTGAGGTTCTGCCCCAGCCCCATGCCTCAAGAGGTCCCAGACTTCCAAGTACCTTCCTTGAGAGTTTTGGTGTCCCTGCTGTGGCTTGACTATGATGCCCTGCAAACCTTCATGTTGAAACTGGTACCCAAAGTCGCCATGCCTAGTGGAGGTGCCCAGGTCAGAGGCAAAGCCCTCTTGAATGCATTGCTGTCCTTGTGTATGAGTAAATGCCCGCTCTCCTGGAATCACATTCCCTAACACAAGAGCAGGTTATCAGATAACTCAAGTACACGTCCTTGCTCACCCTTTTCTGTACACACCACTTTCATTTCCTAGCAGGAGTTGAAGTTGAATATGCCACCACCAAAATATGTTTCTAAGTTGCAGCCTAGGAGCACGGATCCTATCCATGGTGTTGGGAAAATGGGACTTAGTTATAGACCAAATCAACACATGAATTGCCAAAGAAAAAAATCTGAGATGTAGTTCGTCTACCTATATAAAGAAGGAGGATGATATTAACGAACTCATTTCAAAGGCAAAACCAACAAAGACAACATTTTAAAAAACTAAAGCTCTGTGTTCGGGTTTAAGGGGGAACGTCTACTGAATGAATGGGGAAGAATTACGGGAATAAGAGTTGATGCTGGGGCGGGGGAGTTAAGGTACTGCAAACTCAGAATCAGATGACATGATTTAAATATGATTTAAAGGTACAGTGGCATGGTAGAGGACCCAACCAGGGAAACAGTGAGAGTCATCGGCATAACAAAGAACTCTCTAGAACTCACCACCTACTGACAAATGGATGGATGGTGAGAAGCTGGGAGCTCCCCAGTCATGGCAGTGAGGGGTGGCCAGCAGCCAGGATGAGCCACAGGCAGCCCTTGCAGGTATGATGGCCAGAGCGCGAGGGGCAGAAGCCAGCCTTCCCAAGTCCCCTCTATGGTCTTTTCCACAGAGTCTACTCCCTGCCTTTGGCAGATGACTTTCAGGTTTTCCTCTAACCTGGGCCATTTGTATGTGACCTCCATCACCACCCTAGAGTCTGACAGCTGGAAGGACCCCAGAGCCTGATGAAACTCCAAACCTGTCCTTATTCACAGGGAAGCCATGTTCAGCTTCTATAATAAGGTGGTTAGGAAGAGCACAGAAACTTGTCTCTCTCTCTGTTTCTTAAAAAGTCAAAACACTGATGGTGTTGACTGAGAATTTACACTCTGTTGGACACTTAAGCAGGTGACTCCATTTAATCTGCGAGTCAAGAAAATGGTGCAGATGCTGTCTTCTCAAGTCTCTCCTTAATATTCACAAAGTACCATTTCTTTTTATGAGTTTTTAAAAAATATATACAGAAAGTAGCCTAGTAAAAATGGTCTTCTAAAGGACAGGAAAACACAGCAAGAAAGGGCAATCTTCTGCTAAAGTCAGTCTTGTCTTCACTCCTTTACATATCCAACCACAAGAATTTTCTACTCAATCAAGCATCTACCTCTCTTGCCCTGTCTGGCAGCTATGACCCCTAGGCACTTGGTATAGGAATTTGAAGCACATGTTTGGATGCTTCCTTTATGTAGCTGAGTTGCAGAGGAATTGTGGCACCCTCTAGAAACAGATGGATGAAAGCCAGGGGAGGAAACTAGACTTTGTACATGGTGTGTACTACTCTGACATCAAGTGGGGGAAAGATCACCGATTAAAATAGTTTACAGGCAGGAGATGCAGCCACACTCTGCAGACAGCATAAAACATCTTCTATATCAGCTGCTCCAACATTCTCCCTCACTCCCGCCCCCACTCTTCACACAAAACCCCTTTTCTACTTCTGTGGGTAACATGAATCTCTTTTTCAAGGCGAATGTGTGGGTATCTGGGCAACAGGGTCGAATCAGCAGCATACAGGCTCTGGAAACAGTGTGCAGTGAATTGAGCCCTGGGGCTAAAATAGCCTACAAATTATTTCCATAATCATGGCTGATCTCCCCTTGCTTTTAACCTTACCCCTGCACACACAGGTTTCTTTCAAATTCAGCCTCTCTGGAGTTATGCGGATTACAATAAGTAGATGGCAGAAAATGCTATCATGGATCCCAAACAACAGTAATTTTCCTCTGAAAAGTTTCATTCTGTCCTTGATCCCACATAAGCAGCATAAAAATTCCCCATAACAAGATGACAGAGGTTTCCATGAATACCGTCTTATGTTGCTGCAAAAAGCATTTTATACAATGTTACTTACTGGGTAGATTCCACTAACAATTTTATGGCCACGTTCATCCTTTCAGCAGAGGTAAGTAAGGAAAACAGCAGGAGGCCCAGCTGTCAGTCAGGCTATCATCTGACATGTGCTGCCGGTGAGGCAAGAATGAGGCAACCCAAGTGTCTCAACTGGTAGGATCAGGAAAGGATGGGCACCTTACTGTCGCCACTGCTCCCAGTCCTTGCCTTTCTAGGATCAGGGGTGACTCTGGTGGAACAGATGGCCTACAGTCAGACAACAGGGGGGTGTGGGAAAGAGCAGCTTGGGTTCCTGCACCCTGAAACTCATGGTGTACGCTGGTGGCTGCTCCTGCCTTTGTAAGCATAGGCTCCTCAAGAGGGATGAACAATACAATCAATGAATTAAAACAATCTACTGAGTGACCCCCACTGTGGAGCTAAAACAATCTACTGAGCGACCCCCACTGTGGAGCACTTTCAGGACAGTGACAGACTTTAAATCGGCTCACTAGAGATATATAAAATAATGACACCATTTCTAAAGAAACGAAGTATGAGACCAATACTAAAGTTTGACTGTTATTCCATTTTTACTTTTTTTCATTTAGTGTGGGTAGCAGCCCAGGAGATTGAACTGAGGACCTCTTACACACTCTCCAAACACTCTACCAACTGAGACTCATCCCCCAGCCCCTTGGCTATTGATTTAGAAAGTATTTCCTTGCTTCTAAGTTAACAGCACTTTTTATAGTGAATCTTTTGAAATTGCTCAGTTATCATATAAACAGAGAACACTAATCAGGAAATCAATAAACATTCTTTTTAAAAAATCTCATATAAGAGATTGGATTGATGGCTCAGTTAAGCAGGCTGGCTGCTTGGGGTGGTTTGAGTGAGAATGCTGCCAAGGCTCATGTCTGCATGCTTAGTCCCCAGTTAATGAACTGTTTGATAAGGATTAGGAGGTGTGTCAATTTGGAAACCTCAAAGCACAAGCCAGGCCAGTGTCTCTTATCTTCCCCTGCTGCCTGTAGATCAGGATGTGTCAAGCATGTATGCAAGCCCCCAGGTGCACATCCACAGCCACATACACCCACACAAAGAATATAATGAATTTCAGGCAAAATAAATTCAGTGGCTGATACCAGATGATTTTAAAAGCTACATAACAACAAAGTCATTACAGTGACAAGAGAAAAGTAACTTATCACAAAAGTAGGACAGCTTTAAGAATGACAGTGGGTTTCTCTTTGAAGTTATGGAGGCAGTGGGGTAGCATTTTTCAATGCATGGCATAAGACTGTCAGAGTAAGAATATTATACCCAGAAAAACTATCCCTCACCAATGAAGGACTGGCCTGATGATGGCTTTGAAAGAAAAGGCTCTTGCCACCAAGCCTGATGTCCTGAGTTTGATCCCCAGAACCCACATGGTGAAAGGAGAAGTGACTTCTGCAAGTTGTCCTCTGACCTCCAGACCCTTTTCCTAATCCCACAGGCGGGGAAGTAAATGCAAAACTGAGTTGCCACTACTCATGTCCTCATGATTCCCTTTCACCAACCTGCAAACCTTTCTCTTAAAAAACAAACCAGCAAACAAATAAACAAATGAAGGATGAATCAAGTCATTCTCAATATAACAAGTATGTTGGCTTGAATGATAAAAGGCATATTTATTCTATTTGACAAGCAGGCTGATGTGTACATGTGGGTGTCAGGTAGCTATGGAGTGCCTAAAACTATTTCTTGCCCTGGGTGTTGACTGCATATTTACTTTGTGACAGGTCACTGAATGCTGCTTTTGCATTTTGTGCATTCGGCTTTTTCGTGGTCTTCATCGCAGTGATGGAATAAATGAGGGAAGCCTTCCTCATTAAAAGCACAAAAAGTTCTTACAAACTCAAAGGATTCACTATAAAAGGAAGTGTTAACCTTAAAGCAGAGAAGTATTTTTGTGAAATAATTAACATTCAGACTTTAAGAATAATAGATATAAAAGTTCTGGTAAGCTGAGAAAAACTATTTAGGGACAACCAGTCCTTTCTGGGTTGTAATTATTTTACCTTATGATTGATATTAGCAGAGAACATATTATGATAAAAATTTTGACAGCTCAAGTCACACCTAAATTAAGGAGCTCGTGATCCCATTCTGAGTGCTATATACTGTATATACTGTGACTCTAGCCACACCAAGAAACCCATCAGATCACATCAAACACGGAAAGTCTCTCAAACCCAGTGCGCAGTTTTCCTGGGGCCTCACGTTCAAACTCTCTGAGTGAAGGCTCTCACTTCTGCAATCCATTACAGGTATTTATTTTGTCATTTGCCACTTTTGTCTCTATTGTAAAGAATCTCACCATTATGTTTAAGGGTGGGGCAGGGGACTTGGGCATGGCAGAAGGGTCCCTGTGCAATGGAAATGCTTCACAAACCTGGAAGAGGAAGGCGTCACCAAGGGAGTTGCTGAGGCAGAAAACAAAGTCCTTCTTGGGATGCTCAGGCACAGCCTGTACTATGCTGTTCTCCACCCAAACAGCATGCTTGGGGACACTGTTGTGGTCTATCCCAGACCTGCCATCACTCTCGTAGAAAAAGAGCGTGCAACCTGAGGAAACAGAACGGGGTCCAAGTGAGTATTCTGTGCACTTGGTCAATGAAAGATATCTAAGAAAATCAACACTGGTCATCAGGAAGGGGCTGAAGGTTAACGTGTTCAGGAACCTGAGAGGAAAAGAAAACAGGGTGCTACTGCAATCAGGTCGTGGATGGGTCTATGGAAAAGTAAAGGACTTGAGTTACTGCTTCCAAAAGGGAAGGCAGAGGGAGCCTTCACAAAAGCATTCTGTTAGGAAATCAAGCTTTAGACAATCTCTGTGACTATTATGAAACGAAGGATCTACAGATTTTAACATCAAAGATAACAAATCCCGGTATGTGCGTAGCCTGGACATAGTATATGGTCTTTCAAATACCTTTACAATCTCTCAACTTTAGTTTAGAATTATCTATAACAGTAGGTGGCTGGAATTAGATTTTATTCATTTTATCCATTTTTAAGACTAACATGAAGAAACAAATTCAAGAACAACAGTCTCTGAAAAAAGTCTGTTTTTGCCTTTATCTTCACTTGAACTTGACCTTTGAGTTATTAAAGCTGTTGATAGCATCACTCCAGAGAGTAAATCTAGATGGAATCCTTGAAAAGGGAATCTTTTCCTCTCCCCCGAGCTCCCAGGCATGGTGGTCCCCTCACCCCGTAGCCAAGGGCTGCTAAGAGGACATCAGCAGCTCTCAAAGCTCTTAGTTTGTCAACAGAAAACAGGAACCTCTCAGGATTCAAAGGTGAAGGGCTTGGTGGCTCCTGTCAGGCTGTGACGCCCAGATCTAGGTCACTGGGACAGTGGGATGACTCCCTTTTCTCGTGGGCTCCCTGATGCCCACACTATGGCTTCCTATACCATTTATTCTTCAGGAAAAAGGTATAAACAAAACACCCGCCTCTGCTACAGTCCAAGTAAAGAGTCATCTCATTACTTTTATTCTCTACCAAGAAATGATATTCTCAAATGCAGTGTAAGAAGATACTAGGCTGTTTTGTTAATCTACAAGTCCAGGCCTTTCTCACAGGTTAAATCATCCCCTTTCCCACATCTCTATACTGAGTCTTTGTTTTTTTTTTTTAATTATGTTTATTTATTATTTCAAGTTACAACTCCATCACAGCCCCCTGTATACTGAGTCTTAATCCCCATACGTTAGAAATATATTTGTATACCAAAGAGGCAGTTAAGGTAAAGTGTTGTCATATGAATGTCCCTTAATCTAACAACTCATGTTCTATAAGATGGACACTGGACACGGCCATTATGGAGGGAAGAGCACCTGCTGAGACCCAAAGACAGCAACATCCACATCAAGGCAGAAGGCCTCAAAGGAAACCATCCTAGCCAACACTTCTACCTCAGACTTCCAGCTGAGAGAAGAAAAGGTTCTGTTGTTCAAGACCTCCAGTGTGTGGCCTTGTATTATGGCAGTACAGATATGCTAATATGAGGGACCTCTGTCTCTGAACTTCATGATTCAGTAAGTAGGAAAGTATCATAGGCAACTGGGATGTAGGTGATCTTCATGTCAGGCTTTTAGGTATTCAGCAGCAATTAATAATGTGAAGGAAAGGGTGTGTGGAGTAACACTTTCCTCCAAGGGCAAAAATTCCTGCACCTTGCAGGGAAGCTTGTGAAGAGTCAGTATATTCTTGGGAGGGGATGAAGCTTCCATGCTGCAAGGGATCTCCCTGAAACTCAGCACATTAATAACTCAAACCTTCCAGAAGTCCCTGAAACTGATACAACAGGCCCATTGCTCCCCAAATTTATAAACAGCAAACACTAAGACTCTCAGATAAACAGGGTTGCCTGAAGAAGCAGAGGCTGGCTGAGCTGCCTGAAGAGGCCCAGGGTAACTAAGGTCCCTGGAGAGATTGCCCCCAACCTGCTCAACTCCCTCCAAGCTGTGCCCTAAGCACCACAGTGCTGGCTCTCATGCGCTGACACCCATGCTGGTGGGCTGCTGTTGATGCATTTGTCTTTGAGTAACCCCTCCCCCCCAATACCCTGCTAAATAACCCCAATAACTCATCGGCTCAGGTCGGGCTTTGGTGTCCCTACTTTGGTCTGTTATTGTTTTCTGTTGGGGTCAAGTAGAAGTTTGTTCATGTCTCCCGGGAACCAGGTACTAGAGGAACAAGGGATGTGTACCTATGGGGGTGTGTGGAAAAGAAGATGATTTCTTCTCCAACTCATCCCACCATAGCAGAACAGCTGGCATGACAGGAGCTTCCCAGAAGCAACCCCATAGCACTTCTCCAAATGAGGCTAAGGCAGGTGGTGAGTGAGAAAGGCCAGTAATAGTTTTCCAAAGTATCCCCAGAGGATAAACACCTGTGTTTTATAACCAGGATCCCACACCACATGAACAACAGCACTCAAGGGTAACTGAGCAACAAAACAATCGACCCGGGGCTGTGGTGACCTCATCGGAAAGAGTTACCACCAAGCTTTAAGGGGTGGTTCTAGCTTTGCTTTGCCCTTGTCATTATGGCTGTCTGTGATGCACGGCAGAACTTATAGCCTAGCCTGGCACATAGGTTCCTATTTCAGCAGGCATCAAAACGAAAAAGCCAGCTAGCACCACCAGTAATGGGGGCCACCCATGTCCTGATCGTCCTTCAGGGGCCACCTCCACACACTCACTACTCAGGTATGCACCAGCCTCACTGAGAAGAGGTCTGCACAGGTTCAGGCCTCTACTGGAGGATGTCCCCACACTGACTTCAGCTGGTGAAAGTCAGTATCAAATGATCTACTTTCTATATCATTACTTGACCAGTCCTGGCTTGTTTCTCCTGTGTGGTTCCCATCTGAACCCCACCTCCCATCTCAAATATAGTTTTGTAACAAAAACTAAATGTTCTTAAGAAATGCCTTTCTTTCTTTAACATGGTGTTCACAAATAAATCACAAAGTCTCCAGACCCATGCGCGGCTGGGCAGACACATAGCTCCCTTCAGGAAAGGATGCAAAATGGCAAGGGGCCGCAATAGGTAAGCACCATGGTTCTTTGGGAAGCAAGGTGATACCCACATGTCTGCTCTGTGCACAGCCAAAGTACTCCAATATACTCATGGACTATATAAACAGTGACTTTTTTTCAGAAACAAATGATGATTTAGACATGCCATTTACATCAGGTTGAAGACTGTAAAAATCAGTGATATTCTACCACTTATAAATTAAAGGTTCCCCAAACCATCAGCTACTGCATTGGATTAAGCTAAGGATTCTTCCCTCCACAACAATCACTGTGTGAGACACAAACTTGAACAAAAGAAAACAAACTTTTGCAGGGGAACTCGTGCTTCGAATCTGTCCAGCAGAAACAGCAATCTATGAGAAAACTGGATGTGACATGTTCCCCTCACTGAACTATTGGGTTGGTGGCTTTAAGATGTTAACTTACCACAACTTGTTGACATTAGAATCACCTGGGAAGACAGTCTCAATGAAATAATTCTCTTTATTAAGTTGGTCTATGAGCATGTCCAGGGGCTATTGTCTTAATTGTTAACTGATGTAGAAAGACCCAGACCACTGTGGGCAACACTATTCCCTAGGCAGAGGATCATGAACTGTACAGGATGTGGAACGCTAGTTGAGAGCAAGCAAAAGCAGACAGAATGGGGGCATTTATTACTCTCTGTTTTCGACTGTGGGTGTAATGTGGCTAGCTGGTTGGGTCCCTGTCTGGACTTCCCCAAAATGATGGATTGTACCTTGGGATTGTAGGCCAAATAAACTCTTCCTCCCTCTCCGTGATGCTTTTGGTTGGGGTATTTTATCACAGCAACAGAAATGAAGCCAAGACAACCATGAAGCACAGAAAACAATGAAACAGCATTTTCAGTGGTGGTAATATCTCAAGAGAGTTACTGAATAAGAGACACAGAGCTTCAGTTCAGTCAGATAAATAATCTCTAGAGGCCTGCCTACAATGCTGTACAAAGAATCAACAGTACCATGTCATAATTTAAGTGTGTTAATTAGCCAGGTTTGGTGGCTACCCCTGAGGCAGAGGTAGGATGATTACAGGGTCAAGTCCAGCCTGGGCAATTTGGTACTTCAAAACAAATATAAAAATACAAAGAGTTTTGGGGATATAACATAGGGCTATAAGGAACTTATGTAACATGTAACAAGTAAGAGGCCCTGGGTCCAATTCCCAGTATTGAAAACAAACAGAAAAAGAAAATCAAATCCCAATCCAGATCTTTTAGTTCTTCAGTGATGGCCCCTATCCTCGCCCCAGGACTAGACTTCAAAAATAGTGTACATCTAATGTTGTGTTTCTACTCCAACAGACTATGCTTTAAATATGCCATTATGAAATATTGCATAACAAAAGTCTATTATGTGAGCACCGGTGGAATGCAGCCATGGGAACTCCCAGCATACAGCTGGGCTGGCCTCCCTTACCTTTCAGGGACACCCAGTAGTGCTTCCACTTCCTCCGCGTAGCCGACTCCACCTTCTTATTCTTCTTGTGTACCAAGAAGTTCTTGACTGCCAGCGCGCCAGCCTTCCGCACGGTGCCCTGCGCAGCTGTCAGCAGGATGTCTGACTGGCCTGGGGAGCTGAGGGTCCCGCTGCTCTGCTCATCGCTGTGCGCAGAGCCAGCCTCCTCCAGGCTCTCACTGTTGGTAGTGCTCATCTCCAGTTCCCGCCTGAAGTTCTCGTACACCCCCTGGCGGGCAGCATCCCCGGTCGAACTGCTGCCACTGTCGCTGCCCACAAAGGCTCGGCCGGTGGGGGGCGAGTAGCTGGAGTTGGTGGCATTAGATCGCCTGGACAGGAGGTCCGTGTCGGTGGTGGCCCCTTCGATCCCACTGTCTGCAAACTCGCTGCCCTCGCCTGTGTTAACATCCTTGAGAACAGAAAGGAAGAGAGAAGCAGACATGTATCACGCGCAGAACTTGGGAGGGCCTGGTCCAGCCTGGGGCTCTGTGACACAGAAGGCCCACCCGGCTCCAACGATGAAGTACCGATCCCTCCTCTCACACCAGTGCACTGCAGAGCGGCTCAGGGAAGCAAACATTCAATCACCCACCCGCCACGCAGCCTAAGGATTCAGAATGTTCAAGAAATATAAAAGGCACAGGGAACACTTCAAAGAGCTTATCATTTATCTGACTTAATTAGCTAATTGGCAAACCAGCTATTGAGATTCTAGCGTGACCATGCTGAGGGAGCTCAGAACCCTCAGCCACCTCAGCTGGCCTTGAACTCCAGGAAATTCAGCAGGGAGATTAGTTAGCCGATCCGGAGGTTGAGGTTACAATGCATAACTAGATCTTTACAGCTGATACTTCAAAATAAAATAAAATAAAAGGTCTGCTTGTGAGTCTCTTTTATAATGACTAAATGACTAAATAGATTGCTAGCACACCCACTCACCCAGCAAGGTCCCCTACCCCAAGAGCAGGCAAGAGTCCTTATGCCCTAATGAGCCTAGCTTCCTGAAAACAGCCCTTCACTCTGCATTGTGCTAAATCAGCCTGTGGGGCCCACAGCTCCAATGCGCCTCTTTCAAAGGTGGGATGTAAGGCACCTGGAGTAGGCAGCTCACTACCTTGGGCCGAGTGGAAGAGCAGGCAACTGCCAAGATGCTAGGGTATCAATTCCCAGTGGAAAAGTGTTTGAACTTTCCAGAGCCAACCCCTGAACTCTCGCCGAATGTTTCCGGATCACAGAGGTAGGTTCCTAAATCAGAATCTCAGTCACTCAAGTGCTACAGGGATTTTCATAAACAATAATTAAATTATTAATTATTAAATTATATTATTTATAGATATTTATATTTATTTAATAATTATTAAATATGGCAGTAATCGAGGGAAGACGGTGACAACACTACGGGAAACAGGCTGGTGTAGGAGCTTCACCGATGAGAGAGACCGATTTTTCTCAAAGGAGGACAACAGGAACATGAGTGTGGAACCAAGGAAAAGGCAAAGTGGTGCACAGGCTGGTACTTTGGCCATTTTTTGGGACCCTTAGTTTCACCAATAACTGATGGGTGGTTAAAAGATGTAAAAACTAAATGAATACTCTGAACTGTCATAAAAATGAACACTTTGGACTTAACCCTGTGCTGGAAGCAATGGGGCAGACCAAGTCATACCATAGCTAAGACTGTCCCACCCTGGGCCCAAATAGGTGTTGCGTCTCTATCTCAGTCCATCTGAGCCGGTGGCTCACAGTTCACTATCATGAAAAACACCCAGGAGAACAACAACATGAAGTGCAGGAAAGAGCAGGAAAAGGTGGGTCAGGGGTGGCAGCTGTCGATGAGCAGCTACGGAGCATCAGCTCCATTCCAAGTGGACTTTAGATCCCTGGCAGTTGCAAGGACTTATGGGAGACAAATCACAGATGCAGCTCAGATCAGCCGCTGTGCTGTGGTTTAGATGCAGTTTGGGCTCCAACTGTTGGACAGTTGGAAGCCTGGTCCCCAGTACAGCAATGCTGGGGGTAGTGGAACCTTTAAGAGCTTGAGTTCCCCCACAGGAAGGAAACAACAGACAAAAAGGCGGGGCCTTGTGGGAGGTATTTAGGTCATGGGGGGTCTCACCCTTGCTAAAAGCCATGGTCTTCTGACGTGATTCCTGTGAAAGTGAATTGCTAGAAAAGAGGTCTTGGTCCCCTCAATCTCTATGACTCCCCGTCTCACCATGTGACCTCTCCCTCTCAGATTGACTCACACTGTAATGCTGTGTGCCAAAAAGACCTCAACAAAGCCAACAGATGCTGGAACCAAGCTCTTGGACCTCCCAGACTAAGCTAAATAGATGTCTTTTCTGTATAAATTAACCAGCCTCAGGCATTTCATTATTGCAATGAAAAACAGACCAGCATACCCTGTGCCTACTGGCCTATTACTTTGTTTTATGTTCCCTGCTTAATAACAGCCATGGAGGGTCACAAAGAACAGATTCAGTTAGTAAAAAATCCACGACACAAACAAAAAGCACCATTAGCAGCCCACATTTATCTCTGACAAGGGACATTTACCATGTGTGTCCCTGTAGATGTAAGACAATAGGGAACGGCCATTTTAGACAACCAAAAGCCGTGGAGGATAAGAAATCTGTGAATTTCTTAAATTTGATTTTCATGGGTCTCTGTCCTCTGAAGGAGGCTGGGTCAGTGTATCCTTGGCTTTTTTCTATGCTGTGACACAGAACCAAGACAATGCACAGAGGAAGGGGTTTATTTGGGCTAAAGGTTCCAGAGAGGTAAAATCCTGTCACGTCCAGGAAGCGTGGCAGTAAGTGGCAGACACAGCTGCTGAAACGGAAGCTGAGCTGAAATGGAAGCTGAGTTTCACATCTTGAACCGCAAGCAGGAAGTCAAGAGAATGAACGTGAAATGGTCCTTTCTTTCTTCGTTTTTTTGGTGGGGGCTGTTTCAAGACAGGGTTTCTCTGTGTAGCCCTGGCCGTTCTGGAACTCACTCAGTAGACCAGGCTAGCCTCAAACGCAGAGATCTGCCTGCTTCTGTCACACCAGTGCTAGGATTAAAGGCATTTGACACCATAACCAGACTGAAATGCTCTTTATATTCTCAAATCTGCAGTGACATGCTTCGTCCCACAAGACCACACCTCCTAAACCTCCCAGACATGCCTGAAACTATGAAGGAGATTTCATTCAAACCACCACAGAATGTATGAAGGAACCAGCTATAGCCACTCTGAGAAGCCACAAGGGCAATATTCTCCACAGGAACTATTTCAGGATACAGAAGAAAAGAGATGGCTCTAAACATCTTAGAATGAACCTTACAAATCATCTCCTTCGTTAAGAGACATGAATACCAGGGCTCAGAACATCCTAAGTCTGGTTAGTGGCAGATGGGAGGTTTGAACTTGTGCTGCCAAGAACCTTCCAGACTATGAAGTAGGGCAGCCCTGTGGCTCAGATTTTTGCCTGCATCATTCAACTCCACCCTTCCCCCACTTTGTTTAACAGTATCTCTAGTTTTGTCTGGAAAAGGCTAAGGGGTTTCTCATCTACTAGTTTTAACCTGCACAGCAAATAGCTAAATGTCAGCCGTGGAAGGACCTGGAAGAGCTACAAAGAGGATGATAGGACACAGAAGCTGGCCGGCCAGCTCTCAACGCACATCTTTTATTGTCTACAACAGCCCCCCCAAACCACTCACTCTTCTGCAGACCTCCTCGTCACCACATAAGCCAAGCTTTAAGGACTCTATGGACACTCACCTCTATGACACACCTGAACATCTATCTGCTCATGCCAACTGAAGCTGTAAACTCGCAATGGTGCAGCTGTGTGTGTTCAGCTCTGAGATCGTCACCGAATTGTTTTTTGTTTTTTTTTTTTGTTTTTTTTTTTGTTTTTTCGAGACAGGGTTTCTCTGTGTATCCTTGGCTGTCCTGGACTCACTTTGTAGACCAGGCTGGCCTCTAACTCACAAAGATCCGCCTGCCTCTGCCTCCCAAGTGCTGGGATTAAAGGCGTGCGCCACCACCGCCCGGCTTCGAATTGAACAAAGATGAGATTGCTCCCGGCAGGAAGCCTGTAGGCCCAGCTCAGCTCACATACTTTCAGAGCACATGGATCAGTGTAATGGCTGGGGAGTGTCTGTGGATCTGCCCAAGACATACCACCTCACCCCAGAAGGGCTCAGTACTACATATTCCCTCTGGTGTGACTTAACCCATTGGGAAATAGATGTCAACTGCCCAGCTCAAACCCATATTGAGTCATGATGCCTGGGCTGCCCCAGATACCCTGAACCCTGTCATCTAGCCCAGTAGATGATGGGTCTCATGGGTCAACCCAGGAGAGGCATCACTTCTCTTTTCCTCACTGTGACACAAACGTTCTTGTGGTCATCCTTTGGGAGGGCTCCTCTGGCCCTTCTCAGTCTATAAGAAATTTCACAACTAGCCGGGCGGTGGTGGCGCACGCCTTTAATCCCAGCACTTGGGAGGCAGAGGCAGGTCGATCTCTGTAAGTTCGAGGCCAGCCTGGTCTACAAAGTGAGTCCAGGACAGCCAGGGCTACACAGAGAAACCCTGTCTTGAAAAACCAAAAAAAAAAAAAAAAGAAATTTCACAATTGAGGAATCTGATTCTCCCCACTTGAAGAAGTACCTAAAAACCTCCAGGATCTTCCCAGCAGCAAGCACTCCCAAAGACTGACACCAGGAAGTAATGGCCTGCAGGCCCTGCAGTCTTCGTACCGAATGCAAGATCCGTCACACCTAACTAAACATCTCAGCTTCTTGCCTCTTCTAGCCTATGTAGCCAAATGCTAAATTTTAATTTCAAAAGTCAGAGGACAGCTAGGGAGTTGGCTCAGAGGTTAAGTAAAGTGCTTGTCACACAAGCATGAGAATCAGAGTTTGATATCACAAACTTCATAAACACCAAGTAGGAGGAGCACTCACTTTTGATTCCAGATGTGTGTACATACATGCACACGCACGCACACCCACAGCCCACAAATATCCACCGACACATGTAAAAACATGCATACTTCTACATATGCGTATCCACTAATACATGCAAAAACATGCCCACATACATACATGCATATCAAAAATTGAGGAAAATAAGAAGGAAGGGAAGGGAGGGAAGGAAGAAAAGGTGGGTGGAGATCTAGGGGTATGGCTCAGTGGCAGAGGGCTTGCCTTAACCCTTGTGATCCTAGGCCCTGGGATCCTAGCACAAAAGAAGAAGGGCATAGCAGAGGAAGTGAAAGTAAGTGGGAAGACCCTAGCCAGATGAAAATAACTCTGCAAATACCATACACTCTAGCTGAGACTACTGCTAATCAGTTCAGAGTCAACTGTCCCTACTAGAAATGCTGCATTGAAGAGATTTCCAAGTATGAGCAACAGCCAAAGGGCAGGGATGCTCTCCTAATCTCACCATCCCAAGACAAATCCCCCCCAACCAGAGTTTCAGAGCCCTCACTAGTTTCCATTCCACTGGCAACTTCCCAAAATGACGGTATATGCTTCCCTACTGGATGCACAAGAAAGAATCCAACAAAACTCAAAACACACTGCAGCTGCCAGGCAAGGGTCACTTTTGGACCACTTAAGCTGGGACAATGACACTTAAATGAGTTCCTGTCCTGAAATTTCAGGAGGAAAAACCAGAGCCTGCTCCCACCCCCTTAAAAACCAGAATCACCAACATGAAGAAAATGAACTGATGATGATGCCTTGTAGCAAGGCTCTGGGGCTTTCCCCAGGAGACTTACAAACAAAGTCTCCAAGGGACAGTTCCCTTGCTCATGCGCAGATCCAATTTTGAAAAGCTAATTAGCTACAAAGTGCAAGGAGCATGGGACAAATCAGAGACCAACAAAATCAACCGGCCACTTGTACCTATAAGTAGAATGCAATTAATTAGAAACTGCTTTTCTTGGTCCCTTTATTTTCCTCGATGGATCTGGCTCAGTTCAAATACACCTGTCCAGAGAGACTGAAGGCACACTCTAAGAGAATTCACTGCATTTGGGTAAGGAGTGTTGACTTGTGGAAGCCTTGAAATGGAACTCTTGCTCCTCCTATGTTTTTCCCCCTACTTATTACTAAACATAACAGTCTCCCTATCTCATGCACCAGATATCACAACACACACACACCCTTTGGTTTTCAGTACCTCTCTTGGACATACTCAGTATACTTTCCTTTAGTAATCTTGGTATAGAAAATGCCAATTCTGGGTAAAAGACTATATTGATCTGGGCCTCAGTTTCTTCATATACATAATGGGGCTGCCAAAGGTCCACTTTGGCTTCCTTTCAGTGCCAGGAATCCTGGGCCCTGCGTATATACATCAGGCAAGCCCTCTACCACAGAACTGTGCCTTCGCCACATCTACCTACTAAAGCACTTCATGAGGTGGTAAGCGATCACAATAACACAGGAATCGCTCCTCTAACATGCTTGGCATCCTGAACCAGCACAAAAAATGTTAACTTAATTGCTATTGTCACCATCTGAGGCCTCCCTTACATGTGAGCATGGGCTGGCCACAGCTACAAGCTTCCTGTAACAACATGGAAGGGAGCTTGCCTTTGAGGAATCTGGTATAAACAAGGTCTTATGAGAAAAACATGCAGGCAGAAAGGTGGGAGCTTAAAATGTTAATGAGGCTTTTAAATCATCTTGACTCTCTCAAAACAGCACCGCAAATAAGGAAATGTTGACGTAATCCACACTGAATTAGCAGTTATTGGGCACCGCTGATAATTATCATTACTAGCTTGCTGGAAATAGGAGACCAGCTCGCTCCCCTTTTCTTCCTCTCCCAAGGCTCCATGGCTTTCTAAGTTTCCAACAGCAATTCGTTCTCTAATGATTCCTAGTGGGAGTGACTCCCACAACTTCTCTCAATACAACCACTGGAACTGAAATTCTTAGTTACTAAAAAGGGAATCCAATACATGGCAGCAAATGCTGGAAACACTGCTTCAGGTAACTCCTGGTGAGAGAAAGCTCTCCATCCACCTGGCTGAGTCATCCCAAGCCCTTCACCTTATCCTCCTGGATGCACTTCCACCTTGGAGTCATCCTTCCTCTACTTCCTGTACTACCTACCAGGGCCTTTTCTCCCCTTGCTAGCTCCACATCGATATCAGAATGAGCTTTCTTCCACTGGTACAGGGCCACACACTGTTGCCAGATCAGCTTTCCTGGCACAATTGGAAGGATTCCTGCGCCTGTCACTCAAGACCCTGCACAAATGTCCAGCATCAGCCCTTGGGCTTTCGATGAACTTGGGTTTGGGGAGACAATTCATCCAGGGCATGTTTCGACAGCTCTTTCATACAGGAACATCCACTTTCCTCATTTTCTACAGCCTCATACCTTCCCTTTCTCTTCTGAAGTTGCCATGCCAACTCCTCTGTACTACCTCCACTTCCCCCTCCAGGGCCTACTGCAACCACATTGGGCTCCTTGCCTTTCCTCAGATGTGCTAGGCAGCCTCCCATCTTACAACTCAACAGCCAACTCTCTCTTCTCCTCCAAGCCCAAAGTCTGATCTCTTTTGAGATCACACCCTGACCTCCCTCCCATCTGTAGTTGCCTGCTACATCCCCCCCACCTGGTCACCCCAGTCTTGCTTCTAAAGCACATCACTTACTATTGCCCTATCTAGGCTCTGCCATGCACACCCCCGTTTCACCACAACTCGCTCCACAAGCTCTGGAGCTTTTCTCGTCAACACATCCCAAGTGCCAAGAATAGCGCCTGGCATGGGGTAGGCACTTCAAAAATAATTACTGAATGAACTAACTGCTTGCTCATTTCCCACCACTATCTCAAGAAAAGGAAAACAGTTTCTCATGGAAAACCATTTTAGTTTGATGTAAAGGTTTAGTCATTGCCAAGCTCACTGAGGCTGTGCTAAAGTTGAGATGATGAATGAGTCTTTGCTCTAAAGTTTACATTGCAACTTCAAGCGGCTCTGTGTGTCGTCTGTGGATACCACCACACTTCATTTAAATTTTCTATTTCATTTTTCAAAGTACATACATGAACTAAGAGGGGAAACTGGGTTACCTTATGGGCCCAGTGCTCTTGTTGGTGGGTGGTCCAACATCAACTGGGCTCAGCTGATAAATGAGAAGTGGGTCAGATGTTTTTGAGTTCTTCACTAGGTTCTGAAGACTCTGTAGACTTGGTAGCAGGCTGGCCTCACAGCCACATCCAGGAGGCCCTTACATCCTGTTCTTGGGATGCTCAACTGATTCCAGCCCTTTCATCCCAGGTAGGCTATACAATCAAAACTCACACATTATTGTGACACAATTTGGACTGAGGGGAACAAACTTTTCTCTGCTGATGTGAAATGATTGAACTTCCCCAACCTCTTTTAGTATGTAAGTGAGCAGCAATCCAGGAATGGTCCTGAGGTCCCTAAAATACCGTCGGGTCCCTGCAGCTCTTCCTTCCCCTGCTCCCTGTGCAAAGATTGTGTCCTACACAGTACAGCCGAGCAGCACTCTGTAAACGATGGGAAACAGACTGGAGACTCTGCTGCCTTCCAGTGAACCAGAAGTCAAACATTTAAACACACACAAAACAAAGCCCCTCATCCACACAACCATGCTTAATTTTAGATAATAAAAAGTTAAATGTAAAGATACTTATGTGAGTACGAAATGGGACTGTTCCTAATTTAAGATGGATTAATAAGCATTCCTTACATTTCTATTTCCAGTTCTAAAGTGGTGACTACTCAAGATGAGCTCCTTGGTGTCTGAAGTATTTCTGAAGTGCACAAAATGGTCCAAGAAGGGCCACTGTTAGCCAGTCTCCCAACTATCCACCCACCACCCACCTCCTCCAAAAAAGATCTTGGCAAAGGAATCAGACATCCTTGTTGGAAACGGAAGGGCTTGTTTTCAAAACAAGTATCTCACTTCAGAATTTACATGCCAAAAAACTAAGATAAAGATGGAAGAACCAAAAAGGAAAGAAAGGGGGTAAAAAGAAAAACTAACCAGAAGGTAGAAAGGAAAAGATGGTTTTAAAAAAATAGATTCCATATGCAAATATTTCGTTTTATGAGGCATTAATATAAATAATCTTTTTAAAGCATTCCTTAAAAACAGATTGATTTTTTTATTTTAAATGTATAAATGTATGCATGCCTAAGTGTGTACATGTACACCACATGCATGCAGGAGCCTACTGAGGCCAGAAGAGGGCCTAAGAATCCCTGAAACTGAAATTGCAGATGGTTATAAATAGCTGTGTGTGTACTAGGAACTGAACCCAGGTCCTCTTCAAGAGCAGTAGGTGCTCTTAACTGCAGGGCCAGTTCTCTAGCACTTAACAAAAGAACTCTTACTAGACATCTCTAAATGGACTTAGGGGACCCATGAACTTCAAAGATGATATATAGAAGGGTGGTCCGTGTGTTTACGTCAGAACAATGTCCAAGGTTTTCAGTTGGTTCTCAAAGTGTCTACAACACGGAGTAAAGAGGTGTTTAGCTATGGGGCCAATTATCACCTCAGGCAATATACATATTTCTGAGTCATTTAAGTTAAGTGCTCAAACCAAACAAACTTTTTAAGACCAAAATGACTTTTCTAGGAACTTTTCTAGGATCCTCTTCTGATCTAACTAGCACTAGGCTCTTTGTCTTAGTAAGACCATCAACTCCACTATTCGCTGATCAAAGGGAATGAACACCAGAGACAGCATCTAGAATTTTTCTAGTCATCTAATTTGGAATGGACAGCACTAATTTCCTTCTTGGCCAACAAGGCCAAGAAGCACTGAGGATCTTAACCTTAGTCTAAGGCTATGAGAGGCACCACCATGTAGGGAGTGCCTTGGAAGGAAGTGTATAAAACCTGGGGTTTGAGATCTTACACCTACTATCTCGAGGTGGAGGTTTGAGTAAGGATGGCTCACATAGGCTTATATATTTGAATGCTCAGTCTCCAAGGAGTAGCACTATCCCAAAGGACTAGAAGGTGTGGCCTTGTTGGAGGAAGTGTGTCACTGGGGGGTGGTCTTTGAGATTCCAAAAGCTCATGCCAAGCCCACTGTCACTTCCTCTTCCTGCTGCCTGCAGATCCAGATGTATAACTCTCAGCTATCCCTCCAACACCAAGTGTGCCTGTGTGCCACCATACTTCCCACCATGATGGTAGTGGGCTAAACCTCTGAAACTGTAAGCAAGCCCCAATTAAATGCTTTCTGTTACAGTGGTCATGGTGTCTCTTCACAGCAATAGAACACTAAGACACCTTTTTTTCTCTGAAAAGCAAGAGTCAGGTGGAGACTGTGAGGTGGGTTCCTCCAGAAAGTTGGCATCTTAACACTGGGCTGAAATGAACTCTAAACTCTAGCAGGGTACTCTCCCTCCTCCTGTTCCCACTAGACACCAGGGCGAACAGACTTTCCAAGGAATGTGGAGATGTTGCCAACTGGCCATCTCACCTCAGCCCAGATCCCCTTGCAGCTCTCTAGATTCTGTGGCTCCTTGCAACAGGCTTGGCAGAGTCAAGTCACATTCTTCCACTTCTATGTGGGTGAATGAGGGTCCACTCAAGTGTGCTCAATGGCTCCGAGCCAAAGGTTCCCTCAGGCACGCCACAGACATTCCCGGCCTGGCCACGAGACAGATCACCAATGGCAGTGTCTCCCCTCTCTTACTCATCCTTTGATAGCCTCAGAGCTGCAGAAGAGTAGAAATCCAGGACATGAAGCCAAGCTTTGTCCCACCCACTCAAGTCACTTTTTAGGGGCACCTGTAGCTTTCAAGCTGTTCTAAGTTTTCCATTCATTCCCTCCTAGAATACTAAATCCCCCTATGAACTTCCTTTGAAAAGAACCCGGATTCGTGAGGTTAAATAACCAAGGGACAGGAGACAAAAACTCCAAGCTCAGACTTGTTGACCCCTTGGTTCTTCATGACCTCAAGATGCTCTCTCCACATTATGTTACCAAAGAAATAGTAACCAAAGAGCCAAGTTTAGGCCAAAACACATCAAGCCATCAGTTAAATCCAAAGAGCACTCTATTCTGTACTGGGGATGAAATCAATAACTAAACCCTGCTCCAACACTGGGAAGTTGGATTTGAATTTGTCTTCAGTACAAACTACATACAACATGTGTACACATATAAAACATGTGTCCAAACACATGAATTAAACAAATAATTGTGTGCCAATACTGAGGCTCATCTTACATGTTACTTTCAAAACTTATCTGTGAACGCCACAGCCTGCCCATTTCAGTAACAAGTCCAAACACTGAACACACACAAAAACAGGAAGAATGGCCAAAACCTCTTTTTTTTTTATCATTTTCAAATCAAATTAAATTGTCCACAGTATTTTGGATCCAGTGTTATTTTCTCCAGGCCGAGGGGTCATGCTCTTGAGCCAAATGCTGCTCAGGAACTTTTTCCGGTGGGAGTAAAATGGCCGACAGGGCTGTTAGACACCGAACTACATCACCAGGGCCGACGAGGAGACTGAGATCTATGATTCAAGTTTGCTACAGAGGTCCCTTGGGTCAAAAACTTTGAAAAGAAAAAGAAGAATTCTTTTCAAGGAGGCTTCCACACCCACTGTCTCTTAAAATACACTTTTTGGAACACAGTGGGCTCAAACTTAGACTAGGAAAATGTGGGCGGATGGATAGTGTTGTACATAATTCTGGGGTTTGTTTCAAGTCATTAAAGATCCTTGCTCAACATACAAAGTCAATACCAAAATAATACTTCCGTTCATTTCCCAAGCTCCACAAAAGGTTTCCAAGCATGGCGTCCCTTTTGGCACACCTAATACAGCCCTGCTGGAGGATGGTGTCACTCTCACTGGACAGGGAAGGACCTATAAGAGGAAGTGACTTACCCAAGGTCACCCAGAGCGTGAGCAGACAACCCAGCATGCAAATGGCCCTCTTAGGATTCCTTGTCTGCAGCACTTTGCATTACATTAAGTACTGGCTTTATGAGACACCACACTTAGATGATCTCACTTCTGGATATTAACTTGGGGAGTTAGCAAACCAAGGTATGGCGATTTCACATTGCAGTTTCCCAGGGGAGCTCTCAGCAGAAGCTGGATCTGGAGGGGAGCATTGTCTCTCTTTGCTCCTCCTCCATGGGTGGTTGTGACTTAAAGGCCAGCAGCATGTGGGGCCAAGTAGAGTCCAGCTGTCACTGGTGTTACAACCACAGAGGAGCAGCCCTCACTAACGTTACATAGGAAACGGGCTAAGTGAATCATTCCAGGCAAAGGTGTTGTCTGGGCCAACATGCCCTTTGCCAACCTCAAGGCAGGCAGAGAGTCTCTCTCTGAATCAGTCCTTGATGCCATTCTGATGGGAGGCAATTTCAGGGCAGCCCTTCGGTGTTCTTCATCTCACCCTTTAACAGGTCACCTGTCCATGACCTGCCAAAAAGACAGTTCAGTAGTGACCCTCACAATGCAGTGAGAGGGACCACCAGGTAGGGTGTTAACTTGTCACTTCTGCCATAATCACACTTTTGTCATAATTGCAACTTGGAAAAAAAAGAGAGGTTAAAATTCAGGCAGTGCCTCTTAGATCCATAATCCCTGCTCTCCTGCTCAGGTGACACACTCAGAATTTTCATCAACACAAGATCTGGCCAAAAAACATCCAACCACCCGAGTCTTCACCCACACAGCACTACTAACAATGCTGAGGGTTACACCGTGAACAACTCCCTACCTGGCTGTTCCCTAAGTACTAGGCTTCATGACTCACAGATGATTTCATCCCATTTTCTCAGATAGTCCTATTATTACCTCTACTTGGTGTGTATGTACCCACGATGCTGAAGATCTAAATCCAGAGCCTCTCGCAAACCAGGCAAGTCAAGTGCTCTGTCACTAAGCTGGAGTCCCCAGCCCCAAATCCTCTACTTGATAGGTGGAAAAAAAATTGAGGGTTTAAAACAACTACTAGGGCTGGAGAGATGGCTCAGTGGTTAAGAGCACTCACTGCTCTTCTGAAGGTCCTGAGTTCAATTCCCAGCACCCACATGGTAGCTCCCAAATGGCTGTAACACCATCCAGTCCCATAGTATCCGACACCCTCACTCAGATATGCATACAGGCAAAACACCAAAGCAACATAAATCAAAATCAATTTTAAAAATTAAACAAAAACCAAAATCACAACTGCTAACTTATCCAAAGTCAACCAAGTAGGAAGAGGTGAAGGCTCTAGGAGAGTGGCTTTGGGGACATCAGCAAAGCCCATCCTCAGGAAGAAGCCCATCCTCACTCCAGGCCCTCCATTACTTGGCCCACCTTAAAGTACCGCTGCACTGCCCCCTACTGGGCAGGTCAAAGCGCAGAAGCCTTTGCAGGTCACCATGATGTCCAATGTCTTTCAAAGCAAAGGGGCCCACTCCTGGATCAGAAGCACAATCCACTAACCACTTCTCGGCCTAATTAGAGTCCCAAGCTCCTCAAAATCTACCACAAAGAACGGTAGCACCAGAAAAGGACCAAAGCATGCGGGCTGTTGGACGCTCACTCCCACCATCACTCCTGGCCAAGCTAGTGGACACTTCTTCCACCGTTATAGCACTTTTGAAGTCTCTTCCAAATCTGTTCAAACTCACTCCCTCCCACATTAAACTACCGACCAAGCCAGCTAAGCATCTTTACCCACACTTTTCAGGGGGAACTTCTAGAACTCAGGGTTTGCTCAAGGCCAAACAATAGCTACAAACTAGAAACTGGGGACCCACCCATGTTATTCCTCCTGCTACACCTCCCTCCAGAGACAGGGCTGGCCACATCGAAAGGAACAGGAAACTGAAATGGCCCCCGTAAGACAGCAAGCCTGCCAACACTAGAGAAAAGCTGACAAGTGACCACAGCCCACCCTGAATCAAACATGCATCTTCAAGTTCAAGGCACTGCCCACAGACTTTTTCCCACCTGCTACAATGTGGATATGAGCTCCAAGTGATTGCAACCCACCATGCCCACTTGTCCACAGAGAGGACCAAGTGGGAAAGTCCCATCAGGAACATGCTGTTGAGGGACTGAGTTGAGAGGCAGTTTCCCAGGATGAACTTAATAGCTCAATTGCCATTCCTAGCACATCCTCCCACCCCATTACATACACACCCCCTAATCCCCACCCCTTACCCACAGAACCATAAGAGGGGGGCAGCGGAAGACATACCAGCTGCAGCAGCTGCCAGACAAACTGGGTAAAGCCCGATTTTAAAATGAGAAACTGATAAGAGCAAAATCATGCATTTTAAGAGCCATGCACCACTTCCAAAAAACTAAAACATCTCTGAGGCTTTACCTGGGTTGTTTTTGCTCTTCTGCCTTGCATGCTCTTGCTAAGGCTAATTTGTGGGTTGGTGGCACCTTCAGAAAGACAGTGTGACTTCCTACAGGGAAGTGTGTTATAATTACTGTATGGAGGAATCTCTTCAGCAGCAGCCGGTGGCATCTTATGCTTTGCAAGATTGGGAATATCCGACACCAAATTCCGGCAGTAGCCTGAAAATCTGTTCCTCGGCCCTCCATTCGCCTTCACCTCAGAGTTTTTCTGAGAATACAAGTCACCCAGGGAGTTGGCTCGCTGACAGGTGCTGAGCTGCCGGGGACTCGCCTCTCTTTCCATTCCCCGAGCCTCCTCACAATCCTTCTCTTCTGCAGAACCCAAGATTTCTTCGTTGCTTGTTAAATGTTCTTGGCTCAGATCTGAGAGTGAGAATTCCAGGCTGTCCTCCCGCCAGATGTCTGCAGATTTGGAGCGTTTCTTCTTAAAGCTCGCTGTCTCCATGAACGTGGGCCCGTCGGATGTATAGGGACGCTGCCTTCTGCCTCCCTCAGCCAAGTACGTAGCGTCATCCCCGTAGAGCCTGCTCTCCTCCGAGTCTGGCATGCTCTGCACAGAGGCAGCGGTGAGGACGATGCTGCCGTCTATGCTGGGAGTGACAGAAGAATCGGTGTAAGATACAGGTCTCAAGCCCATATCTACTCGGTCCACCCAGATGGGGTCCCCAAAGTCGTGTAGGGCACCTTCTTGGGAGAAGGGCTCCAACCCATTTTCAGCCAGGGACTGGGGGATGCTGGGGGTGCTGCTGGACCGGGTGCTCACTTCGGAGTTCCTGTGGATCGCCTTCCCAGAGGAAGCATGCCGTGTCCTCCGCGTCTTGTGTGACAGTCGCAGGGAGCGTGAAGTGTGCTTCCGTCCCAGGCTGGCATGCTTTTCTCCATAAAACTCATGGTCTACATTTTGACTTTCTGCGTTTCCCATGGTTTTATGGTCTATATCAAAGGGGAAAGAAAAAAAATGAAATAATTGAGTCTATATTAGAATGGGTATAAAAACCTTAAGAGTAAGGGCTTATGGGCAGGATAAGGAGATACTCTGGCTATGTATGGGGTTAGGCAAATAAAAATACAGCTTCTAGGTGTTTCAGGCCCATACTCGGAGGGATATCTGGTAACAGATGAGAATACCATTATCTGAGATAGTCCCCAGAGAGGTGAAACATTCGCATAAATTCAATAACTGAAAGAGTTGTCTTTGCCCAAAGGGTAGATGCCCAAGGGACACCAGAGTGTTGCTCCCAGTGCACGTGGCCACTCTGCTCCTCTTGGCTTTCCTGAAACTTCATAATGAGGCACTGGAAAGTCTACTCTTACCATACAGTGAAAACTGAAGTACAAACCCAGGTACCCCAGAAGGAGCAATATTCTTCCTCCCTTTCTGCCAGGGGATCTGTCTGTTTTCTTGGTTTTGCTTATGATCTGTTTTACAGTTTGGGGAGGGTTTTTGTTTGTTTGTTTGTTTGTTTTGCTTTATTTGTGTTCTATCTGTAACTCAAAAAATCAACCAAAAATTGAAAGCGTTAAGATGCATACCTAATCAATTTTTCCTAACAAATCAAAATCATAAAGGAAATAGACTGCTGCCATTTATTTCACAGCCACTCGGAAAACTTTGATCTGTGGGAGGGCTGAGAGGAGGGGCGCAGGCAGGACAAAATGAAAACCTCTCTCAACAGCTGACTAATGGGTTTATTTCTGGGAGCAAATCCAACCTGTGAACATGAATCTGGTACACAGTGCCCCGAAGACAGAAATGCATACTGTGAAACCAACAAATGTGATCCAGCCTAGAAGAACCGTCCCAGTTGACTCTGTCCTCCCTAGCACATTCCAAGTCTCCATCTCTGACCGGATGACACAATCGGTCACCCACAACAGAAGAGAAAAGTCTCCAGTGTGTCACAGCTGTGACTCTATCTGCCCTCTGCCCTTGTTCCAGAAGTCTCTCCATCTCTCTTCCAAGTGTATACACTCCAGACAACACACATGAAAACAGATGGAATGAAAGACGAAAAGTAGGGTCTCTCTGGGCAACTCCCTCCACTGGTTCTGTGGACTCCACCCAGAACCGCGAATTCAAGAACCACTTGCTGAGCACCTATCGCATTCTAGAAGCCACAAGAGAGCAGTGAGCAACACAGAAACACTCTCCACTTTTACAAAACTGATCTTCTACCCATGAAAGGTACACAGTAACAAAGAAAATAAAATGTGCCTGAGGAAACAGGAAGTGATGTTGATGACCACAGCAAAAAAGATGGAAATCCACTAATATAACACACCTTCCCGTTGGTTCAGAAACCACGACAGCCCCACTGTTGACTTCAGCTCTGACAAGCATTTCTCATTGTGCTCCGATGTGAGGCACGCAAGGAAAACCTCTAGGTAGTGTGTGTGCCGGTGAGTTCAGAGGTAATTCCTCCAGATATCAGATGCTAAGCTATTCCTACAACACCAGAATACTCCTCACTCAGGGGATCTTCTGAGAAAGAGGGCTCCCTCTTCACTAGCGGCAAGTACATCTCAAAGTGTTCACTCCTCTCTGTCTGATGTCTTTAAGAAATGTAAGGAAAATGAAACGATTAACGGTCCATTTAAGACCATGATATATATACCTTAATTCCTAGGTCTAGCACTTGCTACATGTTTTACAAGCATAAGTAAACACAGATTTTTTTTTTCCTAACACTAAAGGCCATGGTCAATTTCCTAGAGGCCATGTTGTATTATTTTATTTATTTTTTGGGTGTTAGGAATCCAACAGGGAGCCTTGCACGTGTTAAGCATGTTCTTCACTAAGCTCATACAGTTACTTATTTGCAGGAAGGAGGAGGAATCTGGGGTTTGAACCCAGGACCTCAGGCATGCTAAACAAGCTAGACTGAACTACACTCCCACCCCAGCTCTCAGTCTTCCAAAAGGCTAAATTAAGTATAAAAGTTCCTATGTGTTTTGTCAATAAACAGAAGACAAAGAACAAAACGTTGTTTGCAGTCAGTTTAAGACCCACATGGGTTGAAACTCAAAGGAGGAAAGCATCACCATGAATGAATGGAAACTGTCACCTTACCCGTCATCACGCTGATCCTCCCGTGTTACAGTTACCAAAAGTCTGCAAACATGGCCGGGTGTGGTGGCACATGCCTTTAATCCCCAGCACTCGGGAGGCAGAGGCAGGTGGATCTCTGTGAGTTCAAGGCCAGCCTGGTCTACAAAGTGAGTCCAGGACAGCCAGAGACACACAGAGAACCCCTGTCTCGAAAAACCAAAAAAAAAAAAAAAAAAAGTCTACAAATAAAAAGCAGAGCTTTCTGGGTAGATTTCTTTCAGCCAGGAGAAAACTAATCATCTTAAAAGCCCCAAGAGATGGTTCCTAAAGGAAATGGCCCAACGTGCAGGAATTGTAACAGTCTATGCATCACACTGACAGGTCTGCTGGATTGACAGCATTTTTAGTAGTAGGATTCTTTTCATTCGCCAAGGTAGGAAGGAAGGCACTTAGGAACTTAAAGACAAGTGCCAAATCTAAATCCTACCAGGACAGATTCTCAGGGGATGACCTCGGCACAGTCAGCACAAAGTGTAAAGCAACAAAAGTTAGGGGCTGCAGAAGCCCTCCTTAATCTGAAAGCTTGCCCTGAAGGTCCTTGCATGGCAGACTGGGAGTGGGATGGGCTCTGTAACTAACTTAAGGCCAAAATAAATTTAAATTGCTCACTGCAGAGGAGACACAAGCCCTGCCCAAGGCAGGGACCCCAGAGAGCTGGTGAATCATAGCCCTTCTCACTCACAGTAAAATGCCAGTGACCCCTATCGCCCTCCTAGTCCGTCCCTCTTGCAACTTGTGATGTATTTTATTTCAAACAAACAAAACCTAGTTCTTCATTCATTCATTCATTCATTCATTCACTTATTTATTTTTCTGAGAGCAGGCTTGTTGTTTCAGGGCAGAAAGTGACCTTTAAAAAAAAAAACTACAAAAAGGCCAGAAAACTCTGCACTCAGGCTGAAGTGTAAATAAATACATACAAGTCAGAGGTGAGCAGTACCTCAACTACATAATCACCACACAATCCCAAGTCTTCAGACAAGGACAGACATAAACGAATGAAGAGACAGATAAAAATGCAGCAATCTAGATAGAAATAGACACGACCTCCATTCCTCCTCAAAGATACACTACTTGTGTCAATATGATAACCCAAGCTGAACACTCTACACCTTTCCTCACACAACAGGTACAGTCAAAACACAGATGCCTTAAAAACAGTGTATAGGGCTGGAGAGATGGCTCAACGGTTAAGAGCACTGACTGCTCTTCCAGAGGTCCTGAGTTCAATTCCCAGACACCACATGGTTTCTCATAACCATCCATAATGAAATCTGGTGCCCTCCTCTGGCCTGCAGGCATATCTACAGACAGAACACTGTATACATAATAAATAAATAAATCTTTTTAAAAAAAAAAACTTGTAAAGTCAGTTTCAGGCTGTGTGTGGAAGACATAAATGAAAAATAAGCAAATTATGCATTTACACTTGGGTCTCACCCCCAAAAAACCTCAAATACCCTAAAATCTGAAATCTAAAACTCTTCTCGTCCCAAGCATTTTGGTTTAGAGATATTGATACCTGTACCAGATCTCAAGCTGGGAAATCTTACCAGCATTGATTTCATTTTCATTCTCGGGGAACACTTAGTTGGATCTAGACAGCTCTTTCATCCAGGAGGTAATGGAGGTAGTAGACCGTTTTAGTAT
>CAJQZJ010000638.1:1337452-1352879 GCA_907164525.1 Lophiomys imhausi | reverse complement strand
CTTTCATCCAGGAGGTAATGGAGGTAGTAGACCGTTTTAGTATTCAGCTTTTAATGTTTAGACCACAGGGCTAGTCAGTCTTCCTTGGCCTATCTTATGGTAGAACAGGCCCCTGCTCATGCTCTTCCTTCTGACTGAACACCCCCCGCCCCCGGGCATCGGTCTCACTAATTCTCTGGGGTCACTGACACCTCAAGACATTGTGACCTGCCAGGGAGGTCTTCCCCAGCCTTCCGATTTAAAATACCAACCTGTCCTGCAGAACTCAACTCTTAACCTTATTTTTTTCCTTAATGTTTATCATAATAGTTCACATAACAGCACACAATACAGTTCGTTTGCTTACTATCTTAATTCTGTCCTTTCTCACAAAATATGAACATCAGGAAAGCTGAACATTTACTTATTTTGTTTTCTCTTGTACTATCAGGGGCCAGAACAGACCCTAACAAGGAATAGGTGCACAATGAAAGCAAATAAACAAATAAATACTGAGTAACAAAACACCCTTAATAGCCAGGTGTGGTGGCGCATGCCTTTAATCCCAGCACTTGGGAGGCAGAGGCAGGTGGATCTCTGTAAGTTCAAGGCCAAGCTGGTCTACAGAGTGAATTCCAGGGCAGCAAGGACTACACAAAGAAATCCTGTCTCAAAAAAGCAAAAAACAAACAAAACACCCTTAATATAGAAGGTGACAACTCATATAATAAAAGGCAGACACGAAGTCTGGAGAAATGGCTCAGTGTTTAAAAACACTTGATGTTCTTTCAGTGGACCAGGGTTCAATTCCAAGAACCCACATGGCACCTCACAATCATCTGTAACTCCAGTGGGTGGTACTACTCTCTTCTGGCCTCCTTGGGCACTGTGTGCACATGGTACATACACATACATTCAAGCAAAACACCCATACACATAAAGTTAAAATTTAAAAGACAGACATTAAGGACCAGCGGGTTGCATACTACCCTCATCTGTGAATGGTACTTCACCATGCTCCCCACACTGCCTCATTCAGCTGAATCCTACCTCCTTGGTTCGAAGCTTCCTGGTAGAAGCTTAGGAACAGGCTGAGCTAACAGACATGTCTGCCTGCAAGGTGCAAGAAGACTCAGGCAAAGTGAGGGAAGAGCCCGGCAGCACGATGGCTGGAGGGACGTTTCAAAGTGGCACTTGTGGGCTCAGAAGGTTCAGGGCCCCAGGGACTCGGAGGCTGAGGGACAGGAACAGAATGAGCAGGGCTCTCCAAGTCTCATGAACACCATGAAAACTAATGACATACGCTTTCCAGGGACTGATCATACTAAATGGACCTTTAAGCTCCATCAAATTAAACACACAGTTAAAGGGCTAGGACTTACATTAATGAAGGTTATCAAAATGCACAAACTTTTATTAGGGTGTTTCAGGAGCACATCTGGAAGGCTTGCTTTTATAGGATTCCTTAACTTACTAAGTCCATTTGACAAAATGATATAGATATTTTATCACATATTTATTACTGTAAGATAAAGTGATATGGATACTCCAAAGGGGACACACACACTCTGAAACACTGTGAAATTCCTGATGTTTTACCATACTTGTGAGATATGTAGCTGAGAAATAGGCAATGGATGTATCCCTTTGTAAAAATTTCCCATGACTCTAATTATTTGAAACAAACATTTTGAAACAAATAAGTGAAGCCTTAACTAAATGGAATAGTTCGGTTAAAAAATTAAATCTACAAGTAAGGAGTTTTTCTGAAGAAATATATTTATAATACTACCAACCTTTTCTTTTTTACCTAAAAAACAGCTAGAACATTCTACTATAGCCTTAATAAGTTAAGCAATTAAGAAACAAACATGTGCTTAGCAGGCATCAGCTAGGAAAATGCTGCCAGAAAATGCACAGACAAATATTCCAACGTAAGTAAATAAAGGGGGGGGGATACTATCTTGGGACAAAGCTCTTGTTTTACTTAGTGATCAAAAATGAATTGCTAATATCTGCCGGAGCAAAGTACTACCTCAACTCCATTATTACTGCTAAAAATTCTAAACCAAAAAATAAACAAAAGCAGACAAACTGAGGAAGTGTCCAAACTTGAAGCAGACACTCAAAGGAGCAGGGAGTTTCTCCCCCTCTCCTTCAAAAACAAAACAAAAAACATTGATCCAACTTTCTCCCAGGCTGGCACCAAGGCGGAGCATCAAATACAGCTGTGAAGAGGCAACAAAATCAGTAGGCAGATCTTCTGCCTCTGAGCAGAAGAAGAATGGTTCCTGAAAGTGGAGAATGAGTTGGGACATCAGAAAGTGAAGGAATGGAAACAAGTCTCTCCTAGCGTGTGCAAGCCCATACATGTCTTGGGTGCACATGCCTGGGACTGACCCAACAACACAGCAAAAGCTTAAAAGTGAGCAGCCCATGTCTCAGACTGACTTTTGGGGTCACAAATGTGGCATGAGCCCAAAGTATCTCAGCAAAGGCTTTGGATACTTGGCTGACATGAAGGCCCACAGCGATGACGACGGAAAGCTTGCAACCTAAACCCTAAATCCAGCCGGCGGCGGCGACTTTCAGCAGCCCTGGGAGAGTCACAGCCACCACAAGCCCCGTGGCCATCAGGTGATTTTCAACAAGACCAGATCTCACACGTAATGTTCAAACTGCCCTGGTAGCATAGCAAATAGCTAGGAAAACAGAACCAGCACCTGTGTTGAAAGCCACCAACAGATGGCAAGCTTCAAGGGCCCCGACACTGGAATTATGGCGCAGAGCTATGTTGCTCAAGTAAGGTAAACATGCTTGAAACACATGAAAAACGTAACTGCGAGGCCAGGCAGTGGCAGCACACACCTTTAACCCCAGTGCTCAGGAGGCAGAGGCAGGAGGGTCTCTGATTTGATGCCAGCCTGGTCTAAAGAGTGAGTTCCAGAACACCCCAGGGTTATGCGGATAAACACTGTCTCAAGAAAAAACAAAACAAAAAGAGAAAGAAAGAAAAAGGAAAGGCTTGCTGTATGGGATCTGCATGAACAACAAAGATAACGTGTTCAGGAAAACAAAATGTATTTTTAATTTTATTTTTAATTTATTTTAGGCTCATGGGTGTTCTGCCTGTAGAAGTCAGAAGAGGTCATCTGATCCTCTGGTACTGGGGTCACTCACAGCCATCTGTGAGCCACCATGTGGGTGCTGGGAATTGAACCTGGTCCTCAAAGAACAGTATGTGCTCATAATCACTGGGCCATCTCCCCAACCCCCAAAACACATTTTTTTAAAAAGGTATTATGTAAAAGTTTGGGTCACACATACACAAAAGCCTCCTTGGCCCAGTGAGCCTTTTCATCAAGTTGTTTGGAAACACATTAGCTCTCTGAAAACATAACCTTCTATAGTGAATATAAGCCTGGAAAACTTTGAGCTTTCTTTAATATTGGAGGGGGTGGCAAGCCTTTCATGATCTAAAATTTATCACTTATATTACATTTTTTAAATCACCCTTTCTTCTCAGTACTATAGCAAACAACATTCCAGTTCAGTCAAAGTCCTGGGCAGCAACAACAAAGAAAAAGAATCTAGTAACTGCAAATGACTGAGGGTGAAACAGGCGAAGAAATAAAAAGGGTACAAGACTGTGCCCTCTTCTGACCTGCAGGCATAAAAAGGGTACAAGAGCATGTAAAAAACAAAAAAACACATCCCTTGAGCACTAACGAGAGTACAGCAATATTTGTATGACTTATAATGGCTAGCTCACTGGTGACACTGGGACTTTCTGTGATGCCACTGGCAAACAGTTGGATGTCCCATCCCACGGCAGAACAAGAGAGATGGTGACCAAAACTCAGCCCTAGCTTGCCCTGGTTAGGAGTAAACAATCAAAACCACAATCCCACCATTAATATTAAACTTCTCTGGAACAAAACTCCTCTCAGCCACAAATGAAAACTCTATTAGAGACAACATCTAAGCCACATTCTTGTGAATACTAGTAGGTAAATTTTTCCTACTTAAACACAGGGAAATGTGTGAGGGAGTCACTCTGACTGAACGTTTACAGGGCCCTTCAATTTCCACCGCAGTTGGTTGTTTTTCTGGAGAGCGCGGGAGGGCTGAATCCAGGGTCTTACACCAGGCTGGGTAACTAACTGTTCTGCCACTGAGCTACATTCCTAAAAATTTCATTTTGTGAAAAGATGTATTTTATTTTTATTTGTATGTGTTTGCACATGTGTGTACACACACATGTGATGGAAAGTGCCAGCAGAGACTGGAGGAGGACACTGGATGCCCTGGAGCTCGAGTTACAGGTTGTAAGTAACCTAACATTTTGGTGCCAGCAACCAAAATGCTGGTCCTTTAGAAAAGCAGCAAGTGCTCCTGAGCACAGAGTCACTTCTCCAGCCACTATGTTTCATTTCTTTAAGGAAAGACAAATAAATGAAACATATTAACAAGTTTTAAGTCAGTTAATCTTTTTTCTTTTCAATTTAAAGGAGTAAGGATGTAAAGGAGGCAGCTACAACAAAATGTAAACTCTGAACAGATGGCTTGGGAAAGTATCTAAGATAAGGAAAATGCTACCTAGCTTGGATCTATGCATCCCTTTAACGTGACCTCATCACATTCTATCTGAGGCAGGGGATTACGTATTTCTACATAGTTCCTCCTGTTTACTGTTATCTTCCCAGGGAGAGGGGCCATTGCCCCCTTATAGTGACACATGCACCTTCTTTATACAGAAATTTCAGTCCTGTTCACCGTTACGATGGCCTTAAAGCAAGAGCACTTCAAGGTCTATATGGAACTAGATTGCAAGGTCTATAAATTCAATTAGACGAGTCCCACTTATATCATGCTGAAGTCAAAAGTTAACTGCACAAGCCAGGTTTCACCTCTGCAGATGAAGCCAGTGCGAACCCCAACCATAAGCTAGCTAATGATGGATGAGAGTTATAATTATTACCATCACTTTCCACTCCCCCGAGGTATCTAAAATTTTATTAAAATAAATGCAATGATTACCCTTTCGTGACTGGAAAACAGACCTCCGAGGCCACAGTGGAAAGGATGAGATGTATTTATTTCAAAGTTAAATTTGAAGCGAAAATCACAAGACAACAGATTGCAAATTTAAAATTAGATTCTGGTGGGAGGTCTTGGTTTCGAGCCTGATTTTTCCCCTACTGGATGCTGTGCCTAGAGATGGATGAGAGGGGAGCTAAGATTAAACTGAGATGCAGCTCTGAAAGTTTGTGCTAATTCGTTACAATGCACGGACAGAGTTTTTGCCAAGTCACACACAAATACACCTAACCTTTGCAAGAGACTAAACATGTTTTACAGCAAATAAAAACTGATCTTCGATTTAGATACTATTTACTGTAACTATCTTTGCTTTGACAACCCAACGCAGAAACATATCACTGTTTTGAGGCTGGGTTTAGAAAACAGGTTTGCCTTTTTTTTTTTTTTTTAAATAACCATAATCCAATATAAAGCCAGTGAAACTCAGAGATAAAAGACCCCGAGGACAATTCACAGGGGAAAAAAAAAAGACTTCATAGGTACCCACTTGAGTTTCCCCTTTCGTTTTGGGTTAACGCTAATGCCTTTCAATTGTTAGATGGGTGCAACTCTAATCCTCCGAATTCCTTTCCCACCATGTGTAGAAGACAAAGCAATTTTAATTATTGTAGTCTACTGTAAATGTCCCATCATCTTTGAAGTACTTCTTCTCAGTCACACAGATACACAGAGGCTCGAAACTAAATGCACAACCTACCTTAAAAGGCAACAGTGGTGCCCAGCCCAAGTGGCCCCAAGAGCGCTGTGGCATTTAGATACTGAGGCTGGCAAAGAGGTCAGTGGCTGGAGTTGGGGCGTGTGTCAGCACCTGCCCCACAAGGTGCCCATCAGGGTCTCACCTGAGTCTGGGAGAATGCGCCAAAAACCTGAAGGAGATGGAAAAAAGGAATAGCAGTGGTTAGGTAGAAGAAAGGAAACACCATGCTCATAGATTCTCTAATATCAATTTAATAGAGAGATGTGGCATTTAGCTACAGGTATACAATGGTAGGCTCAGCCAGATATGCACATAAATGCCAGCGTATTTCTAACTATGGTCACAGAGAGCCCTGTAAACTCTCATTTTAACCTGTCTGTGGATTCAGACATTGGCTGACAGAAGCAGGTTACCACAAGATACTGCTTATCCTCTTCTCTTAACTGTCAAAGGGCCGTAACAGGAAGGGAAGGGAAACCAGGGAGCCTTGATAATCTCACAGACTTCACTGAGAAAGAGTACGAAGAAAATGATTGTGTGTTTGCGGGAGGGAACCACAACTTAATTCCACAAACTTACTTGACCTCTGTGTATTTCCTAAAGATAGCAAATGTCCCACTCAGAGAAAGCTCATGAGAAAAAATGCAGAGGAAAATACTCAGGTAAAATATATATAAACAGTTATTTAGCAAAGATAATTAATGATGATGATGAAGATACATTGGCCAGGACAGTGCCAAGAAAGGACAGTGCTAATGGGTTCCTCCTTTTTTACAGTTGAAGCTGATTTTCTGAGGTGAAATTGCAAATATTAAGGCTAGCAAAAAGACCTGAAGTATCTTTGAGTAACTTCATTTCACCCTTCTCCAATGGGGACATTCTTCTGTGGGCTACCAGTCACAGCCACCCACTGTTGGTAGTTTCAGCAAGGTGGGAACCTGAGATGGCAAACACTCAGAGTGAGAACCCTGAGAGAATTGCCTAATGTGTGGAAAGGAACCACATAGAGGCAGTAAGTAAATAAATACACATGTCCACACAGAACAGAACAGTGAATTTAGTTTCTCCTTTATCTTGGAAAAACGTGCTGTTTAGCCATGAAGCCCCGTGACTCACAATGGCAGGGAGAGGCACAGAAGTTCTAGCCGTACCCCATTATTAACCCACAATACATGCCTTTCCACAATTGCCCCCACTGCTATCCTGATAGTTCATCCCTTTTCCTAGGCACCCCTTTCCACTGCTCTCTGAAAATTCCCCAAATTTCAAAGCAGTTCCTGAATTGCTTGGGAACTGGCAGATATTAATAAGCAACAACCCATTTATATTGAAATGGACTCATTACCGTACCAGCTGCCAATAATTTGCAAGGCTAGATCCTCTCTGGCAGAGAGGCCTGCAGGCGGCTGTCCCTCCACCTGCACCATGGAGGCTGATAATGCAGTTTTTATACTTAAAAACAAATTATCCTATCTGCCAGAATTAAAATGTTTTCTATCTATAGTCTTCTGGACCCGAACAAAAGCACTAGCTGAAAAAGATAACAGTATAGGACATTATTCATAAAGCACAAAGGGAAACAACACTGAGTCTGTTTGCTACTTTCCCCCCTGATTTTAGGAGGAAAAAAATTTACCCATAACCTTGTCTGTTGAATCGAAACATGAGGTAGCCCACTGAGGAGCCCACTTTGCTCCTTTTTAATCAGCAGATATGCCAAGAACACAATGTGCCAACAAGCACTCACTGTGGCTGCAGTGAGTGGACACCATGGTGACCTTGTGAATGCGGGCCTTGAGAAACATCAGTGTCCTGGCTTTTAAAGACTCACGAAGAGTTCTAGATAATCAGAAGGCTCAGGGTGAGCCTGGGGGACCACTGCATGCATTCCTGACAACTTGGCTTTGCAAGTTGAATCTTCACTTTCAGAATGATTAGGGACAGACTGTTAACCCACCACCTAAAACTGGGAGTAAAAATAGTTCCAAACCATTGGGTTGATATGAGCATTAAATGAGATCATGTACGTTACATAATCTGCTGCCTGCCTATCCAGTGATCAGTTCTGTTAAATATGAACAATCCTTGTCACTATTTATTGTTTAATGTTTGTAGATCATAAGAGGCACACTAGAGGATGGGCTTCTGTAACAGGGGCTAGCATGTCACCTGATTCAATCTTACAAGTAGAACGAAGTTGGTCCCATTACATTTGTTTTGGAACAATTTGGGAACCAGATTAACCCAGCTGGCAGACAGGGCATGCTCAGCTTGCCAAAGCTCTCGTGCACACACGAGCCAAGATGACGGAACCCAGCAGCTGCAGCCAACTTACTCACACCACAGGAAGACGACCCCTCTCACACTAAGGGAAGGTGACCCCTCTGAAGTCACTGAGGTTTTCACTCTCGCTGTGATTCACCTCCAACTCACAGACGATTTCCACGCCAGGTATCAAATGACCAGTTTGCACAGGGGAATGTACAGGTGGAGGGGAAAGGAACACAGGGTTGAAAAGTCCAGCTGCCCCAGTCCTATGGAATGATGAAGGTGAAGAAGACATCCCAGAGGCTGTGTGTTTATGGCTTTTCCTAAATGCTTGCAATGCTCAGCTGGATCCTTTGATGCTCAGTTGTTGGGGTTGGGGGGTTATTGTTTTGTTCTGTGTTGCTTTACAAGTTCCAAGAACCAATATGTGCAGAGAAAACAGTATTAAAGGCAGAGAAAACTGCCTTCAAACTACCAAGCTTCAGTGACCAGCCTCTCACTAAATTCTATGTAAATGAATTAATTCTTTCTTTAAAGATTTTTATTTATTTTTATTTATTTATTATGCAGTGTTCTGTCTGCATGCATACCTGCAAACAAGAAGAGGGCACCAGATCTCATTATAGATGATTGTGAGCCATCATGTGGTTGCTGGGAATTGAACTCAGGATCTCTGGAAGAGCAGTCAGTGCTCTTAATTCTGAGTCATCTCTCTAGCCCCAGTGTATTAATTCTTACTTTGCCCTTTTTTTGTGCCCTGAAACATTTATAACTAGTCAATTACTGAGAACCAAACTTTTCTATTCCTCAGAACAGTAGGAGGAAGGGTAAGGCAGGGTCAAAGTTCTAAACATTTATTTCATATAAAATAAATGCCAAGAAAATTTAGGTTTTAGTACTCATATTTGCACCCAAAAATGCACTGGATTGGACAAATGGGAAAGATGGACAAACGGACAGACAGGATGGATAGATCAAACAAATGATCTAGAAGTAGATCAATTTTTTAATTATCTAAAACCAGAATATTTTTAATGATTTAAAAATCAAGAGTAATAAAAATTCATCAGCTTTTTGCTTATGTTTTAAATTGCTGAAGAAGGAGGAGAAGGAGGAGGAGGAGGAAGAAGAAGAAGAGGAAGAAGAGGAAGAAGAAGAAGAAGAAGAAGAAGAAGAAGAAGAAGAAAGCCACTTCCCACAAGTTGTCCTGTGGGTTCCATACATTGCCACGATGAGTGCAAGGCTGTCTCTGTCTATCTGTCTCTGTGTGTGTCCATCTGTCTGTGCACACACTCTCACACATACACATAAAATGAAATTTAAAATAGAAACAATAAAGGCGATTACTACTGGAAAAAGAAACAAAGTCAAAGTGAGGAACAGGGGTGGCGGTGTACATCTACTGAGCTACACATCTAGTTTAATTTCGCAGGAACTCTGGTTACAGCCAACTCTAATAGGAGCGTTAACTCTGTAAAACTCACAGTGTCCTCATTGGTTTCTCGGCAGGACACATGCCCCTGCTGCAGAGACAGAATTCCATCCTTCCTCATAGGTTCTATAACAAATTCTATACATATATGTCTTTTCTTGACAACTGACTAGAACAAAACACAAGCCTTAAATTCTGGAGATTTAGTTTGGAAAAGATGGAACACTGTTGGAGAGTGTGCCGGCTGTCGTTTCTTAGGTGTCTTTTGCTGGACAAAGTTCGCTATCTACGGTGCTGGACTGTGCCTGAGGGGTAGACTTCTGGAAGTCAGACATTCTGGCCCTGACCAATGACCACATCCAACTGGTGTCAATGACAGATCCACAAAGGCTTTGCTTGCTTAGTGGTTGCAAAAGCTGAAGTTACAGTGAGGATAAACACACAAGGATGGGAGTCCACCCACTTCTCAGGTGAACTGAGGGGGCTCTGGGGCTGGATCAAGGGTCTTAACAGGAAATCAATTATCTCTCAGCACAAATGAATTAGCATGATATGGATCCCAATTCTTATTCCATAAAACATGAATGAAATGATTCTGAGCTCAACCAGTTTTTTAAGGGAAATATAAACAGACACTCCAATGAGCCAAATGAAAATCCAAAAGTTTCCACATCCACCCTACTGCCCTAGTTCTGTGTAACGCTGTCTCCTAATATAGCCAAATGCATCCCGAGGTAACGAAGCAAGAGGCAGATTCACAGAATCACCACATGTTGGAATGCAGGCTACAAATGTTAGGAGTCATCTACTAAAATAATAACTTTAATTTTGGAGCAGTGAATCTCCGGCAATACTTGACAAACAGGTTCCTCTGGGACAGACATTACCATTCCCACGAGTAAAGAAAGCATATTTCAAAGTGAAGCCATCTGTCCTCCCCCTACCCAGGGAGATCTACCATTTATAAAAAAGCTTACTCTCTGGCCTCTCCTTGTGTCGATGAGTTTGGGCCACAATACTCTGATCCTAAGTTTCCTGAAGTTCTTCATGTTTATCATCTTAAAGCTACACTCAGACACCCCCAGCTGGGAACCAACAGGCACCTCAACCACCATCACCACCACAAAGCTTCCTACTAGTGTCATTTGAGGGAACGTGGAAACCACCAGTCCCAAAGGCATCTGCTCCACAGCTGGCCAGCAGAGCTCCCAGATATCCACCCAGCACGATGCTAAGAATGGCTCCAATGAGGCCCAGAGCTTGCTAAAATGGATTTAGCAACCTTTTCAGGACACAGTATAACAACAAAATGAATTAAAAAAAAAAAGCATCATCTTTCTCTCTGTCATTTCTAAAAGCTGTAAAGCAACTGACCATTGGAGAATCCTGTCCAGCATCAAAGCGTGGTGACCTTTTGAGGCCAACGCACAGCTTCGGGCTCTTGTCTCCCAACAATACTTCAAGTTAGAGCAGCATCAGTAACAAGCACACCCATGACATTGTATGAGAAAGTAGAATGCTCTATTTCCACTGTAATTAACATCCAGTGCTGAAACCTTGTCCTTCACTGTCACTGCCATGAAGCTTAGCAGTCAGGGTGTTCCCAGTGACCTCAGAACCTGTGAGAATAAAGTAGGAGAGGACAGGATTCAGTTGAAGCGCTCTCAAACTGCTTCTGAAACACAACAGTTTAATCCTTAAACTGCATACCAGAACAATCTTCTCAGGCACACACCATCATCTCAGCTCAGGAGAGATTTCAAAACACGACACTTCGCTCAACAACTAATTTCCCAGAGTCAAGCCATTCAGATCTCTTCCCTTGGACAGATCTGCCTCTTGTTCTCATGGAGACTAAAGCTTTTCACCATGCACAAGAAAAGCCAGTTTCCTGCTGGTTGGATGGTAGATGAGACTCTGCTCCTCATTCACTGTGAGGAACTGACAATCCAGGAAGGGGCTGTGGTTCAAATCCTCTGGTTTTCCAAACCTGATGTTCATCCTGGAGCCAGCAGAGATAGTGGGGTGGGGTGGGGGTGACTCTCCTAAAGCACATGGTTTCAGGTTACTATTAAGAAGAAACCCATCCTTAGCAAGGGGGACAAGGCCACGGCAGCTACTGCCATGACTCAGGCCTTCTTTGGTTCAAAGTAACCCAGGATGTAAAAGTGTCACTACCCTCTGTACAATACTCCCTGGCTCTTCCTGTGCTGCCTGAGGGGGAGGGGTTTCCAGCCCAACCAACCAACATCTGCAAGGTGATCAGGGCTCCTCTTCATTTGCAGAGAAAATGAGGTCACTATCTACAGTTTAACTCTCCAAACTTCTCCATAAGCCCAACTCCCTGCTGGAGCTGCCAATCACATGGAAAGGGAGACCACCCTGGAATCTCCTGGGGTGAGGCTACAAGCCCAGAAAGCCAGTGAGCAGCATGCCTATGAGCAGCAAGGGTCGGGACCTCTGTAACACAGAGGTGACTAACAAAATATCACTGGCCCTCAAGAGAGATCACTTTAATGGGGACTGATGAATCACTTCATTGCCCCCAAAGGGCCATCAAAAAGAGAAAAAAAAAAACAAAAACAAAACTCTGCCCTTCTCAAGGACAAACAGGGCTGCTGCCCCGGCTGCTATTGGCTGGAAGTCCTAAGAGAAGGCAGAGCTGTTGCATATTCCAGGTAGAGTGAGGTCATGCCCCCGGGGCAATGTGGGGAAATGAAGACACTCTAGGAAGGTTCTGTATATGTATATGAATGTTTGATTAACACATCATTGTGTCACTAATAACCAAAGGGGGTTGAGAAGTGTGATAATGGGAAACCACAGCTGTCTCACCAGGTCGATGTGACACAGAATCCCCCAAACCAAACACCATCAACCTTGGCATATGCTTACATAAGGATTTTACTCTCTAAGTAAACCACTGCAGTGCAACACAGCCATGCACTTTGAAACTAAGTCAAATTACTTTTTAACTTGTTTTAAAATAATTCCTCCTAAGGATCTTCAAAGTGCCAGAGAATTCTTTTCCCGTGAGTCTCCATCTTTTAGAAGAGAAGACCCAAGACTGGAATTTGTAGACTAGGATGTATCAAGACAGAGCTATGCAATGGTGCTCAAAGAGCTTGAAGTCCAGCATCTCTTTGTGGACTCCAAGTTCAAAGCACCTTTACACGCTCACTTCCAAATGTAAACCATCTTTCAAAATGACCTCAATACATCATTTCAAAATCACTTCAAGTTGTCTGGCATACAATTAAGACTTCAAGTTTTAGCAGGGAAGCTCAATTATTTCATTCTAAGATCAAACTATTTCCACTTTAGGGGCCCTGAAATTGAATGTGTCTTATAATCACAATGGAGTATTTGTCTTCAATTGGCAGACACTTTTTTCCCTTCCCAGTGGGTCATCAAACAATGGTGCATCATACAAAAGATGATTAGAGTACTTAAAAATAGATTTTATAATAGTTGTGCTTGGCCTGTCTAAAATATAATAGTTGTGCTTGGCCTGTCTAAAACCTGTCAAAGTTTTTGGGTAAAGTAGACTATCTAGGCAAAAACCTACACTATTCAGTTCAGCTCAACCAAGGTTTACTGAGCAGATGACGTATGGCTGAGATGAGGAATGAGACCATGTTCCCATGGTGCCCATGACCTGAGAGAACAGAGACCACTGACTTCTCCATGCTGTGACGGCCACTTTGACATCATTAACAGCAAATGATGGGAAGAAATAGATCAAGTCTGTAAGAAAAAGCTGCTGAACCTGGTTTTTAAGAGGTAGCAACATCTAACTTGTTTTAAGAGGGTAAGAAGAAATGGCCAAAAATGGAATCTAACTTTATAAAAGAAAGGACAAAACAATTTTTTCTAAGAAATAAAACATAGCACTTGAACCTGTTACGGTATCTTAAACACAAACTCAGTGAAAACTGGTATTAGATCTATTTTTTATGTATTTATTTATTTTTGGAGAGGAAAAATTGAAACTACCCCCTTCTGTGTATTAGTCAGTTTGTGCTGCTATAACAAAACACTTTAGACTGGGTAATTTATAGACAATGGAAAGTCTGAAATCAAGGAGCCAGCAGATGTGGTGTCCAGGGAAAGTCTGCTTCTGACTATCTGAAGGTAGCTGAAGGTCATATAGTTCTTGCTAGGCCTCTTTTTTTTCAAATTTATTTATTTTATATATATGAGCAATTTGCCTGAACCATTTTCATGCCTAGAGGCCATAGAGGCCAGAAGAGAGCATCAGATCCCCAAGGAACTGAAGATACAAATGATTGTGAACTGCCATTTGGATACTGAGAATTGGACCCAAGTCCTCTGCAAAAATAGCCTGTGTTCTTGAATGCTGGGTTGTCTCTCCAGTCTCTTCCAACCCTACTTCATAAGAGCAGTAGTCCTTTCCAAGTAGGGAGCTCACAGACCTAGTCATCTCTCAATATCACCACATCTTTCCACCATGACTTTGAGTCTTGGATTCCAACATTTGAATTGGGAAAAGACATGAGCAGGCACCAGATCACCTCTCAGAAAAGACCAAATTAATACACAGATAACAGCCAATTGCATCCACAAAAGGGCCAGAACTAAGATAAGAAACAACAGAACACCTCAGATAACCTGTGAGAGGGCAGATGTTTAAACACTGTCTCAAACTGTATGAACCTGTATTAACCTATATGAATGTGTATGAACCACAACAGTATCTGTAATGACAATTATGCTGCAAAGCAGCAATAGCTTATTACAAAAAGAAAAACTATGCCTCTACCTTAACTCTGATTTAAATTGAGCCTCCAAAATTCTCTAGACTTGCAGGTACCCACTACGCTCATTCGTTCTATCATATTACTTAAGGTCTTCAGCAACCACTCTCCCAAAGTTATGTGAATCACCAAGGTGTATCTAGGAGCCCTTGAAACAACTCCAGTACTTCTGAATAACCGTTCCATGGAGTAAGATGAGAAATCAGTGAAGACCTGAGTCACTGAAGAGCAGGTAAGGAGACAGACGACAGGGAAGAAGAGAGTCCCAAATAACTCAGCCCAAACCATCTTACCAAACAGTCTGTTTAAAATTAAGAGGGCAGCATGGTCTGGAAGTTTCTATGCTCCCCCCACTGAAAAAGAATCCATGGTTTTGTTTTGTTTTGTTTTTTGACTGGCTCCTATGGAGACCCCGCCTCCCACTCTTATGCCTACCCCAGGTGTCCTAAAAATAAGTTACCTGAGATTTTCTCTTGTGCACCACAGGTAGCTGAGAATGAGAAAAAACACCACTAAGTTGGACCCTAAAAGCCTAGGCAAGAGTGACCAAACCTGCCTTTAAAAGTGCCTGTGACATTGGTTTGACTGAGTAATGTCTAATATTCATCGCAGCCAAATTACAGGCTGTAAAAGTAGAAGGAAAGCAGCTGCAAAATAAAATAAAACCACAGCAGAACACAGACACGCCTACTCCACTAAGTCAGAGTGTAACTAACCAGCGTCTTTCACGATAAAGGGAGTTCTGGGAAGGGTCTGAAACATCAAAGCCCCTGAAGACAAACCAGTACATAAAATCAAAAGGAAAATCCGTGTCTCCTGTGACAGCTACTGGCTTCATAAACTTGACATTTATTGCCAAGCAATAGCTGTGGGACCACACAGAGAGCTAGGCTGACGCCAGACCTGGCTTAGAATAGTCGCTACAACAGCACCCAGGGCACTGATATGCAAGGTACTTTACAGGCATCCCACCCAAGAAAACATCTCTAAGCATGCCCACCCCAAATGGTATCAGCTTGTGTTGCCAAGTCCTGATTACACATCTGAACTACGCACATTCTCAGTATGTGAGAACCAAAGGGAAATCCATAGACATAGAAACGCAAATGCAAAATAGTGTGAGTGTGTGTGTGTGTGTGTGTGTGTGTGTGTGTGTGTGTGTGTGTGTGT